>WNWK01008424.1:0-84756 GCA_009830355.1 Cherax destructor | reverse complement strand
CGGGGAGGACAAAAGTGTCAACTTTAAGGATAGGGAGTTCTTGGAGCTCAAGCTGCTCAAAAATGTCATCACCACATGTCTGGAAATTCCGTTGGACAATGGTGTGGGGAAAAATGACAGAACCACAACAAGAATTGGGGGAATGGTGCTTGTCAATAGTAACAGGAGTAGATCATGGTTAAGAAGAGAAAGACCGAGCTTGCCAATTCGGACCGTGATGATGCGAGTGCGCTCTTGAGGCGTGAAAGGAGATGTCTTTACCAACATGGCGTAGCAGAGCCTTACCAATACTATGGTCTGAAAGATAGGTATTAGGAGAAGTCGGTCGCAGAGTAAAAAACTTTGTCCATTGAGTAGTTTGAAACAGAGAGTTTAAGGGGAGTGCGTGACGAGCTGGTCGTTTCTGAGATGAACGAGAAGGAAGTGTCGAATCGTCATGTGTGGGTCTTGGTCGTTTGGGTGTGGGACCGGGGGTGGTCCGATGGGAGACGGGCGAGCGATTCGAAATTGCCGCACCGTCGAGGAGAAGCCAGGAATCAAGGTCAGAAGAAGAGCGAAGGTCAGATATGTCAAAAGGAGTCAGAACCTCGGTACCTGAAGCAGGTGACGAACCGGCACCAGCAAGAGGTACAGGGGCATTAGAGGTGTCCAAAGAGTTGTCCGTTAACGAGGCAGGGTCAGAACTAGGTGCGGTATCAAGGGGCCCGGGGGTAGGTTCACAGATTAGGGCATCCATGGTTAGGTTACTTCTTTCTTTTTGTTTTTAAGAAAAAAAAGAAGAAGAAAATAAAAATAAAAAAAAGAATAAAAAAAGGGGAACGTGGAGGAATAGCGCCTAGGAGGAATGAAAGGGGCGTAAATCCCCCTCCGCGCCCAAGAGGACCTCAACACCGCAAGTAGTGCAGATGCTGCATGGAACCCGTGCCATACCCTACCCTTCATGCCAGTAAACCAGCAATCCGGGATAGCAACCTCACATCCACCGAGCCACCTCGGCGGACAAGAGAGGCGGCCAGATATCCGCCACAAAGCATACCGCCTTCGGCCACCACCCCGAATCCAAGGCGGCCTCCAGAGATACACCCGTCGCCCGAAAGATACCCAAGGCCACCCCGGGAGACCGGAGAGGGATCGGGACATCCCCAGGCGATCCAGTTTCCACGGCAACTACCACCGCCGAGAACCTCAACGGAATGGGTTTGGGACCACGGTACCCTTCCCCTACCTAGGAACTAGAAAGCCTGTGGAGAAAAGCTCCCAGGGTAAAAATGGGAAGGAAATAAGGGAGGGATGAGGAGGAGGAGGAGGAAAGGAAAAGGGAGGATGGAGAAGATGGGAAAGGGGAGGGAGGATTGGGGGTATAGGTTCGGTCTGAGGAAGAAGACCAAGAGGTCCAATTCCTCAGACCGATAGCCTCTTTACCCGACAAGGAGCCCCCTTAAAGAGGGTCGAGGTTGGAGGTCTTCAGGCTACCCGAGCATACAGGACATGAGGAAGTTTTCCTTGAAGGTGAAGCTGAGAGACAGCCATAGTGTAAGTTAGGCCCTCACGCTCCTTAAGATAACAGATCTTTTGTTCATTATGATAGACCTGACAACGGTGTGAAAAGGAAGGATGAAGTTCCTTGCAATTGAGACAAGGGGAAGACTACAAGATGTATTGAATGATCTGCCACACTGCAGACCGGGCATTTCACACCAGATCTGCAGTGTTTAGCGGGTTCCCAAAACGCCAGCAATTGCGACTCTGTTGGGGAGTGGGAATTACTTGATAGACCTCTAGGTGATGGCCTGCAATATATACAGAGGATGGAAGTTCACGGCAGTCGAAGGTTAAAACGAGCGATGTTACTAAGGAAGTGTCTCTGCCTACGAGCGGGCAGGATGTATGTATCTACCTTAAGAATAGAGATTCTGAAGGGTTAATTGTTCCAAAATATCATCGCCACAAGACAAAAAAATCACTCTGTACAATGGTACACGGTAAGACCACCGTACCACTGCAAGAATTAAGAGTAGCGTGTTTTCGAATGGTGACTGGTTTGTTATCTATGGAAGTGATACGGGAGAGAGCATAAGCTTGTTCTGAATTCTGTACTGTTATGACACGCGCTCCTCTTTGAAAAGCGTGGAAGGATATATTTTGGCCAATTGCCGTAAAAGAGTTTTACCAAATCCATGATCAGAAAGATAATCAGCTTGAGATGTCGTTTGTAAAGAAAATAATTTTATCCATTGTGTACTTGTTGGCCTGGTATGCAAAGGTAGTGAGTGTCGCGTAGGTCGTTTTGAGCGGTCATTGATGAACTGTCGTCAGTAGGTTGTTTTGGACGTTTAGGAGTAGTACCACGGGTGGTCTGACCCAAGGAAGGTGGATGATTTGAAAACCATCGCACCATACTCTGGGAAGCCCGATGCATTGTGAAAGGCATGCTAGAAGCAGCGGCTTGAACAGAAATGGGTGACATCCCATCATCTGAGGCAGGTGACGAAGCATCACTGGCAGAAGATACAGGGGTATGGGAAGAGTCAAGTGAATGGTCCAATAATGAAGCCGGGTCAGAACAGGGTGTTGGATCAGAAAGGGACCTGGGAAGAGGAAGGATTTCACTGTGCTTCTTCTGTGTTATCTCCTTTCTTGTTATTTTAAGAAAAAAAGAAAGAAGGAAAGAAAAAAGAGGGACAGTGGAGGGATAGTTACTAGGAGGTATGGAAGGGCCGGAAGCTCATCTCCTCATCCAATAGGGCCTCACGCCCACTGGCAGTGAAGATGCAGCATGGAACCCTTCACACCAGTAAACCAGCGCTCCGGGATAGCAGCCTCACATCTACTGAACCACCTCGGTGGACAAAAGAAAGGGTGGTCAGAAACCCACCACAAAGCATACCTCCTTCGGCTGCCACCCCCCAGAACCGACAGGCAGCTTCCGGAGATACACCCATTATCCAAGGTCACCCTGTCCACTTCTCCAACATCCTGGAAGGGAACTGGGCACCTTCGGACAATTCAGATTCCACGGCTAACCACACGACCCTCGAGGGACCCCACGGAGTGGATGAACCCAGCACACCTCCCCACCTAGAAACCACAATGCCAGAGGGAAGGACCCCAAAGGCCACAAACGGGATGGGAAAAAAGGAAGGGGGTAGGAAAAGAGAAAAATAGGGGGAATGGGATAGGGAAGGGAGGATTGGGGGTTAATTAGGTTCGGTCTGAGGAAGAAGACCAAATGGTCCAATTCTTCAGACCAAGAGCCTCTTCACCACTACAAGGAGCCCCATTGAAGAGACCTCAGTATCGAAAATACTCATGGAAAATCATAAGAATTTATATGATGGGGTGATGAAAAAACTGCATTAAAATATGTATTTAATATTACATAATTTTCGTAATATTCTATAAGGTATTTTAAATGGTACCTTTACTTATCCATTTGATATCAACACGTAACAGACTTATAACTTATATACCGCTTACCATTACCTCCATTCTGACTGAATGGGTATTTACATATAAAATTGATAAAATTACATAATCTCTATAACCAGAGACTATCCAAGCTTAATAAATGAAATTTCTTTAAACAATGAAGAGATTTTACTTGGTGAGAGTTTCACAAATACTCTATACTTTCTAGAGACTGGGAGAATACTGCTATACTGCAGGATAACTTCTCAATCAAAATAAACAAGTAGAGAGGACCTTCTCAAGACTGAGTAGTGTCGTACTGCTTCTCAGACACTGCTTACACCTGATGTCAGCTCGTGTCAGGCTTGTTGAGCAGAGCTGAATGTATACTAGACCATTAATAGGTCGTTACTTAGGGTGAACACTTATTTCCTAACTTACATAATAAATCATATAAATATATACATAATGATAATGGGAAAGATGAAAATGAATATTTAGTATTATAAAGCTAATTATCGTCATTTTAGCTATTAACGATGATAATCGCAAGGTAATATTAGATAGATGAATAAATGTGAATGTTATTTTTAACAAAGCTGCATCTCGGCGTAACAATCTGGATAGGTTCACGTTGTGCTCCGGAGAAATAACAAATGCAGTTTATTCAAACAAATGTATGGTTCTAATAGAAGAAGAAAAAAAGAACTATCTCACTTATAAATTAAATAATTAAACTCTTAGTCAAACTGAATGAGGAAAGGACTTAAGAGTTCTGGTTAGCAATAATCTTAAGCCATGAAAAACATTGTATATGTGTTCGCCATAAAACTAATAGATTTTTTACCAACATATCGAAAAGAATAAAAATTAAAAGTCCTAAGGTTATATTTCAACTGGCCCAATTTAGATAATGGTTAGGTTCAGTTCTTTATATAACAATTGGAATAAATAAGGCAGAAAAATAAACAGAGTAGGATGACGATGTTGATCTAATGTATCAAAATTCTTTCCTAAAAATATAGGTGTAGACATTTAGGGGGATATGATTGAAGTGAACAAATGGATTTTTTTTTTATTTATTTAAAAACCAGTAATACATCATACAGAGCAAATACAATAAATAATCAAGTAAAGTAAGAATCCAAAACCTAAAGTTCCCAAACAGTGTAATTACATATAAAGTTCATTAGCCACCCAGCGTTTGTGGGGTGAGGGTGTGCTGTTCCACGAGCTGCCACCTAGCGGCGAGCACTGGAAACTTCATTTTCTGTCAACATGGCGACGGCGAGCAGACGCAGGATTAATACCGTCTGTATAGACATGGTGCCTGGGGTGTTGCAACAGGCTACAGTGACGACAGTGCTGCCTAATATCTTACGAGATGTCTACGGGTTGGAGACAGGAGATTTGTACGGAGTAGCTCTAAATGGAGTTAACAGAGTCTTTGTCAAGTTCTTGACGGCTGAAGTTTACGAGAGGACTGTAGACCGCCATCAAGACAGGGTATATACAGTACACTCTGGATTACAAGTACGACTGAAAGACGTGTCCCGTACCTACACGTGGATCAGGGTCAAGAATGTTCCATTCGAATCAGATCCCATGGACATCAGCGACGCTTTTGGAGCTTACGGCATCGTGCATGCGGCAATGGCTGGGAAGTGGAGTGAGGGACCGTTGGTAGGTCTGTTCGAAGGGACGTACTCGCTCAAGATGACTTTACGACGGCCCATTCCTTCTTATGTTGTCCTGCAGGATTTTAGGAACCAGCTCTACGTAACGTACCGGGACAGAGGAGGACATGCAGGTTGTGTGGAGCGTATGAGCATGTGGCGGCGGACTGCATGCAGAGAGAGACCGAGAATGGATGTTGGACGACGAGACCAGGGCGAAGGAGGGCGGGAGGAGGTGCAGGACCAGGTGGTTGACAAGGAGGTTGGACCTAAACTATGGAGTGAGATTGTCGAAGGGTCGAAGGTGGTGTGTCAGACGCTGCCACGATCGGAGGGGCAGGTGCCTGCTGCTGGCGCCGAGGCGCTGGCTGACAGCATAGAGGAAGCCCCTTTGGTGGAGGCATTGAGGGAGTTGTTGGATGACCCATTGCCGGTGCTCAGTGGGGAGGCATGTGAGGGTGTGATTGAAGCTGTGTGTGTGGTGGATGAGTTGGTGAACAGCTGTGCGGAGCAGCAAGCCATTGTTCAGGAGCAAGTATCGGTAGAGGTACACAGGCAGGAGAGTGTAGAGATGGATGGTAGTATGGAAGTGGTGGCAGGGTCCAGGAAAAGACCGGGCACAGGGACTGATAGTGAAGATATGTTAACACCAGCACAGAGGACAGGTAAAAAGTCAATGGTGGAGGTGGCGAGAAAGGACCTGGGGTTGTTGCATGGTAGTGAACAGATCAAGGGTGGGAAGCCGATGGGTAAAGCTGGTAAGGGGAAGGTGGTCTCGCAGCCTCCATCGCGGCCTAAGGGCAAATCCTTACAGGAGTTTTCAAGTGTCTAACCTTAAATGTAAATGGGTTACGGGATGAGCTTAAACGGGCGTGGGTAGAAGGCACTTTAAGGAGGTATGGTGTGCATGTGGCTTTTTTACAAGAACACAATTTTAGATGTGGGAGTGAGTTGATGTTGAAAGGGTACAAGGTGTATGCTGGTTCGTCAGGAAAATTAAAGGGAGGAGTGGCGGTAGCGGTCGCAGAATCTAGCCCTTTTACATTATTTGCATGGGAAGAGTGTGGGGGGGGTCGAATTGTTCGGGTAGAGGGGGAGTGGGGTGGGGTGAGGGTATGTTTCCTGGGTGTTTACATGCCAGCAGATCATTCCAGGAAGGTGAAAGTGGACTTTGTAAGGGATGTAATGATTTATGCTTTTCGGGGTTTGCCAGGGGTGTCGATTGTGGGAGGGGATTTTAATTGCGTGATTCGGGTGCGGGATGTTGAGCCTAGGGGGAGCGGGTGTGTGTTGGGAGAGTTGAGAGATTTATTGCAGAGTGCGGGGTTGGGGGATGTAGTTGGGGTTGGGGGCCCGGGGGAGTGTACTTTTGTAAGGAGAGGTTACGGGGCCAGGTTAGATAGGATTTATGTGTCAGGGTCCGTGGTGGTAGGTAGGATTAATTATGTGGATGTGGGTTTCTCTGACCATAGGGGGGTGTTGGTTGAGGTAGATTGGTCAGGTGCGGCCAGGTGGTACAGGGGGTACTGGAAATTGAACGTGAGGCTGTTATCTGGTGTGGGTAATAGGGCGGAGTTTGCGGGTTGGTGGGATGGGTTATGGGAACGGGGTCGACGGGAGGAAGATGTGGTGGGTTGGTGGGTGTTGGTGGGAAAGCCGCAGATTCGTAAGTTTTATCAAGGTTTGGGTAAGGAGGAGGCGAGATGGAGATATGGGATGCAACAATATATTGAAGGCCAATTACGGAGTTGTTACACAGAGGCGGGACGAGAGGTTATGGGGACGATAAGGGAATTGAAGAATAGGTTGATAGAGATACAGAACGAGAGGTTTGAGGCATGTAGGATACAAGCGGGTATTGATGATGTTTTGTGGGGGGATAGGCCTTCAAAACACGTATTGGGACAATGTAGAGTGCGTAGGGAGAGAATGACGATGGAAAGGGTGGAGGTGGAGGAGAGTGTGGATGGTTACGAACGGGGATGGAAATTAGGGGTACGGAAGCGATTGGGGTGTACGTGGACAAATGGTTTCAGAGGTATCTGGCAGTGTGGGGGTACGGAGGGAGGCTCGTGATGAACTGATGGAGGGGATACGGGGAGATTGGAGGAGTGGTGTGAGGGTGGTGGGGGAGTCATTAGTGAGGCAGAGGTTTGGGAGGCGGTAAGTGGGATGAGTAGAGGGAAAGCTCCTGGTATTGATGGGTTGGCAAATGAGTTCTACAAGGATAACTGGGATAGTGTGAGGGGTTGTGTGACAGAAGTAATGAATAGGATGAGGAGGGTTGGGAGGATGGGACAGGGATGGGAATGGGCTGATGGTATTGGTGAAGAAAGGAAGGTGGGTAACCGGTTGAGTAACTACAGGCCGTTGGTGCTTATGAACGCTGATTATAAGATTTTTGCCAAATTACTGGGTAACAGGATGAAAAGGGTGCTTGAGGGAGTGATTGCGGGGGGGCAGGGGGGGATACCGGGAAGGGGCGTGCTTATGGGGCATGAGAGGATTAAGGACTTTTTAGACAGGGGTAGGGAGGGGCATCCTAGCTTTGGACTGGAGAGGGCGTATGATAGTGTGGAAAGAGAGGTTTTGTTTGAGGTGTTGAGGAGACAGGGTTTTGGGGAGGGGTTGTGGAGTGGGTCAGGACGTTATATGAGGGGGCGTGTGTTCGAATACAGGTGAATGGGAGGCTCGGGAGTGTGGTGGGGATGGGCAGGGGTCTGCGGCAGGGTTGTCCCCTGTCGCAGATTCTCTTTGCTTGCGTACAAGATCCTTTCTATCGTCTAATGGAACGTGGGGTGCAAGGGGGCGGTGGGATAGAGGGCATCGTGGGTTACGTGGATGACACGACGGTGCTCTTGGGAAGTGAGGTTGGGTTGGAGACGGTTAGAAGGTGTTTACGGATATTTTGTGGGGCAACAGGGTTGAGTGTGAATAGTGAGAAATCTAAATTGTTGGAGGTGGGATCATGGGTGGGGGGGGGATTGGGTCAGGGCCATGGTTGGGTGGTGGTGGATAGCATCACTATTTGTGGTATTGTGTACATGCGAGACAGGTATCAGACAAGGGAGGTGAATTCGGGTAGGGTGGTGCACCGGGTAAAGATGTGTATGCAAGCGTGGAGACCGAGTGATCTTACCTTGAGGCAGAGGGTTATAGCTGTGAATACGTTAGTCTACAGTAGGATTTGGTATGTAGCTGGTGTGTACCCTCTGTTGAGGGCGGATGTAAATGAGATTGAACGTAGGGTCTTCAAGTATATCTGGGCGAATGGGAGGCATTGGTTGCGGAAGGATGTGGTTAGGAATGGGGTTGGGAGGGGAGGTTTGGGGTTAATATGGTTGGAGAAGCGGCTGGTTTGTATGTATGTGAAACGTTGCCTGGTGAGGAGAGGGGTTTGCGGAGAGAGGAGGGGGATGGGGTGGTGGGGGTGTTGCGGGAGGTGCAGGAGTGGTGGAGGGGAAAGGAGATTGACTACTGTAGAGATTTGTTGAGAAATTTATTGGTCATAGTGGAACCGCAAATGTTGAAGGTGAAGCAGATGATGGGTTTTGGTGAGGGGGACCAGGTAGTAGAGGGTGTGGCGGTTTTCCCGGTATACGATTGGGTACGGATTTGGAGGGATTTTAGGGGACTCAGGTTACGTGTGAGGGATCGGGAACAAATGTACAGATTCTTGCTTGGGACGGTCGCTTCCAGGGCGGTGTTATACAATATGGGGTTGGTACAGGACGGTAGATGTGAGAGGTGTGGCATGGGGGAGACGGCGCTGCACGCGATTTATTTCTGTGAGGCTTTGGGTCCGGTGAGGGAATGGATGGGGGTGGTACGCAAGCTGGGGGAGGGACTCAGGTGTTGAGAGCCCTTTCCTGGACTTCGTGGATTGGTAGGTGGTGCCAGGAGGGTCTCATGTATTGTGTGGTAGATTTTGTGTGTGGGTCTTGGTGTTTGCGGGAGGTGGGGGCCCAGGAAAGGATCAGGGCTCTGGCTGCAAGAATGTATCGTACAAAGTGTAGAAACAGGCTGGTGTATGGGAGTGGTTGGGATGAGAAGTTTAGTCTGGCTTACAGAAATCTAACAGTGGGTGGGTTATTATAGGGGTTGTTGGGGGCTTTTTCTGCGACTGGGGGGCGTGGTTTGTGTTAGGTATGGTAGGGTCACGTATGTGTTTGTGTGTATTGGGGGTTTGGCGGGTGGGTGATGACGGTCGACTTCTTACAAGTTGGACGGGGCGACAGTAGGAGGGGGTGTGGCTGTGTGTTCCGGAGGGGGGTTGGTTCTTCGGGATAGGCTTAGGTTGGGGTTTGTTTTTGGTTTTTCGGGTGGGGGGGATCATGGGAAGGCGTAAGGGTTGGCCACCTCTGTGTTGGTTGTTTGTACGGTGTGTGTGTTCCTTCTGAATATTTTTTGCTTAAGTCTCCTGTGTTCCTTCATAACTGATGTTTAATGATCAATTGTGTGTGTGTGTGTGTGTGTCCATGGTGGTACTTTTGTACTTATTAAAACTTTGTTATATGTCATAGAGAACAGTTTTGCTTTTATGCATGATAATGTACACACTTTTTTTTTTCTTTTTTTTCTTTTCTTTTCGCCATTTGGGTTTACAGTCGTGTTTGTGTCACGCATATTAATTATGGTTGGGGTATAGGCAGATTTTGTATTTATTAAGGTAAAACTTAATATTGAGAATTCTAGGATGTTTATGTTATCATGTTCATACCCATTGCATATTGATGGAAAATTGTTGCATGTTATTGATAAATAGCTGAACGTTTGTATCAAGGTGGCAAGGACAATGTTTTACATTGTTAGGATATAAAGTTTGATTGTACGTTATGTTATTGGAGGACAAGGTTGTATTTAGTTTTGTGAGGTTGCCTCATGTTCAGACGAGTGTTATGTTGGTGGTTGGATTTTGTAATATTATTATGTATGTTGAAATATGTTTCAAATAAAATATAAAAAAAAAAATTACATATAAAGATTCGCCTCTTCGCTCTCGGGCTGAGAGGTTGTGCTCCTGGTGACGCTTTTGCGCACACTTAGATTTTCTCCAATATGGCGTCCAGTGGCCGACGGAGGAGAAACACGGTGTGTGTGGTGATTCTCAATAGAGCAGTATATCCAACTAATGCAGCTGCTATCATCAGGAACACATATTCCAAATGCAACGATGAACGCTATGGAATTGCACTTAATGGATCTACGAGAATCTTTGTTAAGTTTGCCACTGTTGAGGCTTATGAATGAACGGTGGACAAGTACCAGGAGGCGTGTCTCACCGTCAACCCTGGTTTGGAGGTATGGTTATGAGATGCTTCTAATTACTACACATGGTTGAGGGTACATAATGTACCATTCAAAGCAGATGATGTGGACATCAGAGAAGTTTTTCAGCAGTTTGGGATGGTGCATACAACAATGGTGGGACATTGGAAGGAGGGAATTTATGCAGGTTTACCTGAAGGTTCCTTCACCCTGAAAATGACCTTGAGACAGCCCATCCCATCTTACGTTGTAATGGAGGAATTCCATTACAAAGATGGACATGCAGGTTGTGTGGGGCATATGATCACATGGCGGCAGGTTCCAGCAGAGCCATGGCACCAAAAACGACTGTCATAAAGGTACCCGAGGAGCCTGTAAATCTGGAGGTGCCGACACCTGTGCCTGTAGAAGTGGCAGGCAAGGATAGATGGTGTGATGTGGTAAATGGTGTAGGGGAGCAATGTGTCACACTTCCTGAGGTGTCGAGTGTTCAGGCGGTTGATGATTCTGTGAAGGAAAATGGATCTGTGGAGGTGGTGCAGGTGGGTGACCTGCATGTGGACATGCTGGCACTGCTACAGAACGTGTTGCGGGAGATTCTGGACACTCCTGAGGAGGTGGTTCCCTCTGTGGTTGATGGGGATCTGTGAGCAGAGGAGGCTACACCTTGGTAGGATACTGGAAGGTTGGGTGCTGGGGAAGGCAAGTTGCAGGTGCAGGAGGTGGAGGCTGTGGTGCATAGGGTTGGTGAGCAAGATGAGATAGAGGTAGGAGGAGAATCGAGGAAGAGGTCAGGAGGGACATCGGTTGACGATGTCCTTACGCCAGCACAGCGAACAAGCAAGAAGGGGGGCAAGGGGGTGCACAGGTGAGGGAGGGGGATCACGGAGGGAGAAGTGTATGGGAAAAAGTAGGGTCTTTCAAGATCAGAGGAAAGCCCCTTTGAATATTTCAAGTGTTTACCTATTAATGTGAATGGCCTCAAAGCAGAGGTCAAACATAGTTGGGTGGGTTGTTTTAAGACGATTTGACGTGGATGTGTTTTTTATGCAAGAACATAATTTTAAGTGTTGGCACGAATTGAGACTGAGAGGTTATCAGGTTTTTGCAGGTAGCTCAGGGTCCAGCCCCTTCCGGATTTTAGCGTGGGAGGAGGGTGGGGGGTGGCTTGGGAGGGTGGACGGGGTATAGGGGGAGGTTTGGGTTTGATTCATGGGAATCTACATGCCTGCAGAGAGTAGTCGACATGAAAAGGAGGATTTTGTGAGGGAGGTTTTGATATACCACTTGCAAGGTTTACCAATGATTACTATCCTGGGTGGGGATTGGAATTATGTAATACGGAAGAAGGATGTTGAACCTAGAGGAGCGGGGTGTGTGATTGGAGTGTTCCGGGATGCGTTGAGAATGGCAGGAGTTTTTGATGTGGTAAGGGGAGATGGGTGGAGGGTAGAAGACATTTGTAAGGAGAGGCTATGTGGCCAGGTTAGACCACATTTATGTAACAAAGAAGATTGCTGTGGTGTGGGTGTCGGCGTTAGATATTGGGTTTTCGGACCATCGTGGTGTATTGGTGGCTGTGGAATGGGAGGGGATAAATAGACAATATGAAAGTTTTGGGAAGATGAATGTGCGTTTACTGCAGGGGGAGGGTGAGGGATCTTCTTTTAGGGACTGGTATGGGTCTTCATGGACTGCAGGTGCGATTGAGGAGAATGTTTTGAGTTGGTGGGAAAAGAGTGCGAAGCCGGGTATAAGAGATTATTACAGGAACAGGGGTAGGGAAGATTCTAAGTAGAGGTTTGGATTACAGAAATACTTGGAGGGTCAGCTGAATGCCTTTTATGAAGGGGGAAGGGTTCATAGGTACAGGGAAATTGAGAAACTGCGAGGAAGATTAAGGGACACATATACAACAAATTTCCAAGAAAATCTCAAAGACAGTAGGCATATTATCTAAGATACGCTACTATGTACCTCAACCAGCTCTCCTTTCACTATACCACTCACTCATCTACCCTTATCTCACTTATGGAATCTGTGCATGGGGATCTACAACATTAAATCACCTTAGACCACTCATAACCCAGCAAAAGGCTGCAGTTAGAATGATAACAAATTCCCACTCTAGACAGCATACTCCACCAATATTCAAAAGCCTAAAACTACTCACCATAAAGAACATTCACTCTTATAATTGTGCCTACTACATACATAGAACTCTACATTCTAATATAAACCCTCCACTCAAAATTCTCCTCACCAACCTTAATAGGACCCATGACCATAACACAAGAAACAGATAACATTTTTATGTACCCCGCATCCATAGCAACCTATGTAAAAATTCAATGCACATAAAGGGCCCCAGATTCTGGAACTCATTACCAGAAAATACAAAAAAACCCTTGTCTCAGAATCATTTTAAGACTCTTCTCAAAAACCACCTACTCACCCTTACCTAAATACTCGTAATCAAAAGATACTCATTGTTATTTCTCCTATAAGATAATTCCATTTTTATTATAATTATGTACGATAATATTACTTTCAAAAAATGCTCAGTATTTTTGTTCCTATAAGATAATCTCAATTTGTACTATTATAACATTGTAATATTACCACCTACTCACCATAAACTAAATACGCATTCTGTAAATTACTTTAAAAAAATACTCAATGTCATTTTTCCCAAAAATAATTTCAATTTTTACTATTAACTACCATCCTACTAAACACTTGCTGCAATGTAGTGTCACCATATTATAACTAGCCAAATGAAATATCATCATATTATGTACATAGTCCATAAGTTTTTAGAATAAGCTGCCCGTTATGCCCTGGCATGTCAGTGGCTCTCCTTGCACTTCTATGTAAATCTCTATGTAAAATTGCGAAGAAATAAAAATTATTATTATTATTATTATTGTTATTATTATTATTATTATTAAAATGAACGTTTTGATGCGATAAGAGTGCATGGAGGTATAGAGGAGGTATTGTGGGGAGACAGACCGTTGGGATGTGTGTTGTAGAGATTTAGGGAACGACAGCAGTGTACCACCATTTTGGGGTTGGAGGTGTGTACAGGGGTGGGGGTTATGAGGTGGGCCAAGTTTTAAGTTCCACGGATGGAATAAGTAATTATGCGGATCATTGGTTTCGAAGGAAATTAAAAAAGTGGGTGAGCAGGGGGAGGGAGTGAGAGATTCTGGGGGAAGGGGTTAAGTGTGTGTTAGGGGAAGAGGATTGTGTGAGGTTGGGAGGTAGGATCAGTGAGCAGGAGGTGTGGGGAGCAGTACACAGCTTAAGTAGGGGTAAGGCACCGGGGTTAGATGGGATACCTAATGATTTTTATGTTGTACATTTGGATATAATAAAGGAATGTTTGGTGAAGTTATTTAATTATATGAAGGATAGGGGTATGATGGGGAGTCGCAGGCCACGGGGGTGGTGGTACTGGTGCAGAAAGGGGGGGAGGACCCTAGGGCATCATTGGGCGATCTCCCTCATGTGAGCGGATTATAAGATTTTTGCCAAGGTTTTAGGCAATAGAATGAAGAAGGTGCTTGACTTAGTCATTCATCAGGGACAATATGGTATACCAGGAAGGAGTATGAGTGCAGGACATGGAAGGATCAGGGATTTTATTGAGGGAAGACAGGGGGGGTGTTTTAGGGATTGATTGGAAGGAGGCTTATGATTGTGTGGATAGAAGTATGTTGGGAGTTATTTTGAGAAGACAGGGTTTTGGGGATGAGATTGCTGGGTGAGTGGAAGCTTTGTATAAATCTGCAATAGTTAGGGTTCAGGTGAATGGTAAGTTGGGGATTCCGGTTCAGATGGAAAGGGGATTGAGGCAGGGGTATCCCATGTCTCTGATCCTTTTTGCATGTATGTAGGACCCATTTTATTGGTTCATAATGGAAGGGGTGGGGAGAGGGGAGGGGGTAGTCTAGTAGCACAGGTATCGTGGGGTATGTAGATGATACAACTGTCTTGGTAGGAGGAGAGGAGGGCCTTCGGAATGTGGGTTGTATCATTGAAATCTTTGGTGGGGCAACGGGGATGTGGGTAAATGGTGCTAAGTCAAAGTTATTGGAGGTAGGTGAGTGGGTTGGGGGGGGTTTGGGAGAGATGTATGGCTGGACAGTTGTGGGCAGTATTAAGATCTGTAGGGCTGTGTACATGGTGGATGCAATGGAGGCTCAGAAGGTAAATTCAGAGGCTGTGGTGCAGAGGGCTCTGGGTAGGATGCGAGGATAGAGGGCGGGGCATGTAACGTTATTACAGAGGGTGGTGGTGGTGGTGAATTTCCTTGTGTACAGCAAGGTGTTGAGTGTGGCGGTGTTGCATCCTTTGAGGGTGGTGGATGTTAGGGGTTTGCAGAAAAAAGTATTACGTTATGTGTGGGGATATGGGCGGCCATGGCTCCGGAAAGAGGTGGTGATGTAGGCAGAGAGGGTTGGGGCTTATTCCCTTGGAAAGACGTGTGCAGGCAGTTTATGTGAAGCAGCGATATCTGAGGGCGGGGGGTGAGAGGGGAAAATGTGTGGGTGTGGTAATGGAGGATGTATGGAAATGGTGGGGTGGGAGGGATTTGAAGGTGTGTGAGGATATGGTAAGGAATCTGATGGCTGTTTGAGTGCCTAAGCAGCTAAAGGTGAGTCGGTTAGGGAGAGTAGGTGGGTCGGGGGTGGTGGTACAAGGTGAAACAATATGATTGGAGGGAGATTTGGGAAGGTTTAAGGGGGTACCGGTTAAAGCCAAAGGTTAGAGAATTGGTCAACAAGTTTTTGTTAGGCATCTTAGCATCGAGGTCTGTATTATTTAGAATGGGATTGGTAGGTGCGAGTCATTGTCAGAAATGTGGAGATGAAGAGACAGCATACCATGCAGTATATTTTTGCGGGACTTTGGGGGCAGTGAGGGAGTGGTTATCGAGGGTGTTTCGTATAGTGGGGGGAATATTTCGTTTCAGAGCTTTGAGTTTTGATGTGGGGGGGTTTCAAGGGATGTTCGGAGGGTGATTGTGTATGGGGTGGCGGATTTTTTGTACGTTTCATGTGGAATGAGGGATGTGAGGGAGGACTATAGAGTGAAGGCTTTAGCTGCCTGTGTGTATAGAATGATGTGTAGGAATAGGGTTATATATGGTAGAGCATGAGCACTGAGTTTCCCAGAAGGGGTAGGTGCAGAGTGACGATTGAGTAGTACGAGTGCAAGTTAGAGTGTATGATGGGATGGGGAGTGGGGGGTTAGTTATTGGGGAAGACGGGAGACAGTTTCTTTTAAAATCTGGGGTTTTGGACGTTTGCTTTATAGAGTGAGGAACAGGTATGATTGGAGGGAAGGGTTTGACAATTCCAGACTATACAGACTGACGACTTTTCATGATATGTGGTAAACAGAGGGGGCTTTCTGAAGTGTCGAAGAAATTCACAAAATTTCTGCAGGAAAGTCCAGTTTAATGGTTTTAGTTGAGAGATAACTTTCCTTGTCTGCTTTAGTCTTTTGAATTTTGGTTTAAACTTATATTTTGTGTTTGTACATACCCAAAAATGTTGTGATACCCTTCATGTGGTATGTATTAGTTGTACATACGTTTTTGGATTTCGTCTTTGGCCTTTTTGTTATCAATCCCTTGTGGGTGTATAAAATGGAAGTTCATGTTTACCCATGTATAATGCATGGTAGTCGATGTGTATTGTTTTATCATTTTATGTTGAAATATCATACCTTACTGTAACCATCAGGCATTATATATATTGAGGATCACAGAATTAAGTGGTAGGGATTTGTAACTTATCCTAGGGTTTTGTTTCAACTCATATTAGTGTGAATGACTCCTTCATGGAGTCAGTTATATTTTGTAAATAAATTATGGACTAAGGTACCAATAAACTGTTTACTGAATTTGTATTTAAAAAATGTAAAACAAGGTGTAGGGACACGTTCAGGAGTTCTGGGAATGGTTTCCCGTCATTTGTACAATAGTGTATTTTATATGTATCATTGTGAGGTACTCAAAGATGAGGAGTTTTGGCAATATTACCTTATGTATTAAGTATATTGTATATAAAGTGTTTTTTAAATAAATATAATTTTTTTTATATATAACTGAATTTAAGGAACATTCATTTATAATAGCGATAATAATAATAATTGAAAGTGACTTATAGTAAGAAGACAATCGCATGAATACATAACATTTCTGGAAACTATGTGAATAACCATAACCTACCCAATAAGAATCTCCATTTCTCCTATCGTTCTGAAAATAACTCAAGTATGCAAACTTTTATTTACAGTATTTTATTTAAAAAACTCTATGGTACATCTAAACAGAAGAAAACACACATATAAAACCCCGGGAAAGCATTCCCCTAACTCCAGAACCAGACCCTACACCTACTGCTCCCCACCTATATACAAAACCAATGAACACTGTATCAAAAACCCGTCTACAATATATTTACAAACATACCGTCTCCACAATGAGTAGCTCTATCACACTAATTTAGCTAAAACAAAAATTTACAAACCCCTACCACCGTTAATACCAATAATGCACTTCCTCCTAATGATGATAATAAAACCAAAAACCGTTTATTACATATGCAATAATAAATCATCTGAAGGCATTGCAAAACAAGAACCTTACCGTTCCGTGCATTAGCTTACAATATAATTTACTAGTAATCCTTGGCATAGAAAATGCCTGAAGGCTTACAGAAAGTCAATAACATCCAAGTGTATAAAAAATCAGAACATGTCATTCTGACCATCATCAATCTTACATGGTTGGAAATTGTCGTCCAACTTACACATCCGCATTCTCCTTATACCAAAAAGGCACAACCCTACATCAATAATAAAAATACCATTTGTATGTTCAACAAGTACACTTAATAACATTACCACATAATTACATAAAAGAAATCTGAACATCGGCATATCTGCCTTTACTCTTAAACAAAACTTAAATGAAGGTTTCTAACTATTTATCCAAAAGGCAATGACAGAAAGAAAAAATACTATCACATCTCAACTAAACACAGCAAAAGGACAATCCTTCAAAAGAATTTTTTTTCAAACACTTCCAGAAAGCCCCCTCAGCTTACCCCTGATTATGTAAAGTCATCAAACTGTATGGTCAGTAAATCTCCAAACCTCCTCCGCCATGCATACTCTCTCCTCACTCTACATGTCAGTCATACAAGCAACAGAATCAAAAATAAACATTTTGTCACCCCTCACCCCTCCCCCCCAAGAACTAACCCCCACTCACACACTCATGCATGCACCCTTACTATACAATCACTTCTCTGCACCTGCTCCCCCTTTTTCTCCTTAAAAAAAAAAGAAAACCCCACCCCTAGGGACCAGCCCATTCCAGAACAACCCTGCATCCAAACTGAGTAACCTTACCATCGATATGTTTTGGTATCCCTCTGAAAAACTCGATATCCACGCTTGTCCATATAAATCCCTGTTCCTACACATCTTCTATACGCTAGCAGCTAAAGCCTTCACCCTATAGTCCCCCTAACTTCCCTCATTCCCCATGAAACATACAAATAGTCCGCCACCACGTACATAATCACCCTCCGAACATCCCCATTCACCCCCTCACATCAAAGCTCAAAGCTCATAGTGACAAAATACCCCCCCACTCTATACTAATCACCCACGATAGCCATGTCCTCACCGCCCCCAAAGTCCTATAAAAATACACCGCATGAAAGGCTGTTTCCTCATCCCCACACCTCTGACAATGACTCGCACCAACCAACCCCATCCAAAATAACACAGACCTCGAAGCTAAGATGCCCAACGAAAAATGATAAACCAATTTCCTATCTTTTGGCTTCAAACAGATCCTCTGAAACCCTTCCCAAAACCCCCTCCAAATCATAAACCGGGTATATAGCCTCACCCATTACCACCTCCCCAGACCCTTCTAATCTCCCTAATCGACTCACCCTTAACTTTTTAGGCACCCGAACAGCCAACAGATTCCGCAACATGTCCTCACACACCTTCAAATCTCTCCCACACCACCACTTCCTTACATCCTGCATTACCGCACCCACTCTTTTTCCCCTCTCACCACCCACTATCAGATACCTCTGCTTCACATAGACTGCCTGTACCCGTCTTTCCAAGGGGATAAGCCCCAAACACTCATCATAACAACCTTTTTTCTGAGCCATGGATGCCCATAACCCCACACATAATGTAATACTTTGTTCTGCAAAACCCTCACGTCCACCATCCGCAAAGGATACACTGCTGCCACACTACATACCTTGCTGTACACAAGAGAATTCACCACCACCATTCTCAGCAATAACGTTACATCCCCTGCCCTCAATCCCCACCATAGCCTCAGAATTTTCCCTCTGAGCCTCCCGAGCATCCGCCATGTACACTTCTCCACAAATGGTTATCCGGTCCACCACTGTCCATCTATACACCTCCCCCAAACCCCTCCCACCCACTCACCCACCTCCAATAACTTTGACTTCGCACCATTCACCCACATCTCCGTTGCCTCCCCAAAAATCTCAATGATATGACCGACATTTCAAAGACCCTCCTCCCCACCCACCAAGACAGTTGTATCATCTACATACCCCACAATGCCCCCACTCACTCCCACCCCGTCAGCGATGAACCTAAAAAACAGGTCCTGCATACATGCAAAAACGATCTGAGACATGGGACAACCCTGCTTCAAACCCCTTTCCATCTTAACCAGAGCCCCTACCCTACCATTTACTTGCACCCTAACTGTAGCATTTCTATACAATGTGTCCACCCACCCTGCAACTTCATCCCCAAAACCCTGCCTTCTTAAAATTACTCCCATGTCCCTATCCACACAGTCATAAGCCTCCTTCCAGCCTATCCCTAAAACTCCCCTTCCCCTTTGCCCCTCTATAAAATCTCTGATCCTCCCATGTCCTGCACACATACTTCTTCCTGGGATACCATATTGCCCCTGATGAATGACTAAGTCAAGCACCGTCTTCATGTTATTGCCTAGAACTTTCAGAAAGATCTTATAGTCTGCACACATGAGGGAGATCGCCCTATAATGTTTGAGGGTCTTCCCCCCCTATTTTTTACCAGTACCACCACACCCGTGCCCTGCGGCTCCCCCATCAAACCCCCATCCTTCACACAGTTAAAAAGCTTCACCAAACAATCTTTCACTATATCCCAATGGACAACATAAAAATCATTAGGTATCCCATCTAACCCCGGGGCCTTACCCCTCCTCAAACTTTGTACTGCCTCCCCTACCGCCTGCTCACTAATTCTACCCCCAACCTCACACAGTCCTCCTCCCCTAACTTCCCTCTAACCCCTGCCCCCAGGATCTCTCCCTCCCTCCCCCCACTCTCCCCCTTTTTTAATTTCCATCGAAACCAGTGATCCACATAATTACTCATAGCTACAGTAGTTCGTAGTTCCAGCCCCACCTCACTACCTCCCAATCTTTCACACACCTCCAACCCCATAATTGTGGAACACTTTTGCCTTTCCTGAAATCTCCTCAACACACAGCCCGAAGGCTCGCAATTCCTCAGTCTCCCTGAACCTGTTAACCCCCCACCCTTTGTAGCAAGCACTCAGCTGCCCCAAACCTCCACTTCACCTCCTCACTTGGATACCTGGCTTTGCACACATTTCCCACCAACCCAGTACATCCTCTACATTCTCACCTTCATTCCATAAAGTCCTCCGCCACTACCCAAATGTAGACCCTTCACCTTCTCCCTGTAGTAATTGCACGTTCATCTTCCAATAACTTTCATATTGTTGAACCATCCCCACCCATTCCACATCCACCAGTACACCTCTATGGTCGGAAAACCCAACATCCAATGCTAACACCTTTGTTACAGCAATCTCCCTTGTCACATAAATGCAGTCCAACCTAGCCGCATATCCTTTCCGCACGTACGTGTGTTCCACCCACCACCCATCTCCCCTAACCACATCAACCACCCCCACCTCCCTCAATGCATCACGCAACACCCCAAGCACACACCCCGCACCTCTGGGTTCAACATCCTTATTCCTTATCACACAATTCCAATCACCTCCCAAGATTGTGATCATCGGTAAACCTCTAAATTGATATAACAACACATCTCTCACAAAATCCTCTTTTATGCGTTGGTTACTCTCAGCAGGCATGTAGATGCCCATGAAACAAACCCGAACCTTCCTCCATACCCTGTCCACCCTCACCACCCAAGACCCTGAAATGCAGCTACCACCACAGCCCCACCCTGGGGTCGACAGAGCACCAGACGATGCCATATTGTCTATTCCCTCAGGTAGAGACTTGGAGTGGATACAAAAAATATGGGAATATAGAGATCAAATAAAAAGGGAACATTACTAGAATATGGGAGAATAGACGGTAGCGGTCTATTCTCTTGGGAGTATGCTGCCACCACCTGCTCTTTTAATAGTGGAAGGGATAAAAGACCCGATAGTCATAGGAGAAGGGAGAAAAACAAGGAGTTTGGGTTAGAGCAGGGGAAAACCCAGTGAGAAATAATACAGGATAGTTAAAACAAGATAGGGGTCCTGATAAGTACTGGCTCTTAGGGTAGCATGGCCTGAAAACGCGAGCAGTAGGCACCTTATCAGGGGCTTGACTCTCCACAGAAAAATGATAACATCAATAGGTTATTTAATTTAGTCTTTGACACATGGACCTTGTATACATGGCTCAAAGGGGGAAGTAAAACATACCCAGATATAACCACTTACAATTTAATAAACACATTACAAGTGTATCTGAAATTGTTTATACCAAAGAAAAATTTATAGTAGCACATAATTATTATAGCATGCCTGGCTTACTGATGTTAAAACTACCTCCCCACATAGTTCCCAAGGAACTCCATTGCTTTCCATACTGAAGTTTAAGTGCCTTGATCCATTCCTGCTTTGGGATGCTCCTGAGACCTTCAAATCCCAGATTACAAGCCTGGTCTGATCCTCCAGGACTATAGTGTTCAAGGTCTCTCTAGCACTATCCTCTAATCAGTATCTCTGGTGGAACTCTCCTACTTTGGAGGCATATCTTTGGGGGTGCCTGGTTGCTAACCCCAAGCCTGCTCCTACTCTTGAGGCATCTCTTTGGGGGGTGCCTGGTTGCTGCTAAACTTGTTAGCAGCAGTATAATCAATATGAGAAGTTGAAAAAGGCTTCTTAAGCTGACAAAGGTGTGAGAGTGGTCATGGGAACTCTTCCTCGTGTTTCCTCCCTTGTTTTGAATAGCACTCCCTCTCATGTACACAAACTCTTTACAAATTTCGACACAAGACGGTCAACTTGCCTCTATAAACCTTATTTCTACTCACAATAATTATTACAATGAATACTAATACTAGAAAAATAATCAGACACAAAGAAAATTAATGTTATACACTATATTACAGATTAACAAAAATTCTAGAGAAAACATATTGGAACATACAATAACAGAGCAACAGAATGCGAAGATGGTCACAGTTCAAATACATTTCTTGAGTTAATTAACAGCATTTATTTCTTTCCCCTGAGTTACAGAACTATGCACATGGTAAATAGGTAAGGATATAGACAAGAAATATAAGTGAGGACAGTCATGAAATTTTCACAACTAATATTTATCACACCTTACATAAATAATGCTTGAGGGGCTGATTTGCTTCATTACAACCCAACCTCCCTCCTCCCATGCTAAAACCCGGAAGGGGCTGGTCCCTCGTATAACCACAGCCACCCCACCCTTTAATTTCCCCAAACTACCTGCAAACACCTGATAACCTTTCAAAACCAACTCACACCCACATCTATAATTGTGCTCTTGCATAAAACATACATCTACGTCATATCGTCTCAAAATCATCTCCACCCAACTTTGTTTGACCTCGGCCCGAAGGCCATTAACCTTAACAGTTAAACACTTGAAAACTTCAGATGGGGTTTTCCTCTGTGTCTCTGTGGCCTCGGCACTGCACTCTTATGTGATCCAACCTTATCCCGTATATACTTCCCTCCCTGATCCCCTCCCTTACCTGTGCCCCCTCTGCCCCCAGTGTGCCACCTCCACCCACGCCTTCTTGCTTGTACGCTGTGCCGGCGTGAGGACATCGTCATCCGATGCCCCTCCCGACCTCTTCCTCGATTCACCCCTCACTACCATCTCCACAGACTCACCATCCCTATGCACTATTGCCTTCACGTCCTGCACCTGCAAACTGCCGTCCCCTACACCCGCCTCCCCATCATCCTTCCGAGGTGGAACCTCCTCCGATTGCAGAACCCCATCAGCCACTGAGGGGACCACTTCCGCAGGAGTGTCCAGGAACTCTTGCAACACTTCCTGTAGTGGTTGCAGCAAATCTAACTGCAGGTCACCCAGCTCCACCACCTCCACAGTTACATTATACTTCACCACCCCTTCATCCTTCTGAACACTTGGCACTGCAGGGAGCGTTACACATCTCTCACCCACGTCATCTGCCACATCACACCACCTATCCTTGCTTGTCACCTCCACAAGACCCAAACCCGGCCCTTCAAAAAGTACAAGTTCCTTGGTCACCTCCCGAACTCTTGTCCTTGGTGCCATTCCTCTCTGCTGCAACCTGCTGCCATGTGGTCATAAGCCCCACACAACCGGCATGTCGAACGCTGACCAGCATAGGTGACGAAAACTTGCGTCCTGAACTCCTCATCATGACAAACGATGGTATGGGCCATGTCAATGTCATTTTAAGAGTGAAGGAACCCTCAGGAAGACCTGCGTAGATTCCTTCTATCCAGCATCCCACCGTCATCGTATGTACCACTCCAAACTGCTGGAATACTTCCTGTATGTCTACATCATCGGCTTCAAAGGGTACATTGCATTCAATTACCCAAGTATAGTATTTAGAAGCATTATGTAGTCGTACCTCCAATGCGGGGTTGACGGTCAGACACTCATCCTGGTATTTGTCCACCGTCCTCTCATACGCCTCAACCGAGGCAAACTTAACGAAGATTCTCGTTTATCAATTGAGCACAATCACATACAGTTCATCGTTGGAAATGCAGAAAGTGTCCCTTAATATAGCAGGCAACAAAACAGATGCATTTGCCGGATATACTGCGCCCTTGGTGATGTCCACACAAACCGTGTTGCTCCTCCGCCAGGTACTGGTTGCCATGTTGGTGAAAATCTGTGCTTGCACAAACCGTCACCAGGAGTAACTGCACAACTCAACCTCACAAAAATTAATATAAATAAAGTTGATATAAATAACTTGCTGAAAATATTTAACCAGGACTCACAGCAATGAATTTATTCACTTTACATCCATTGTTGGTACACAGCAACCACCCAGGGAGGTACTACCATCCTACCAAAGGAGTATGAAACATAAGCCTGTAATTGTTTTGCATGATTGTAGGATTGCTGGTCTCTTTTTTGTCTCATGTCTTGCTACTTCTACTTACACTTAGGTCACAGTACACATACATGTACAAGCATATATATATACTAACCCTTCTGGGTTTTTCTTCTATTTTTCGTCCTAGTTCTTGTTTATTTCTGCTAATCTCCATGGGGAAGTGGAACAGAATTCTTCCTCCGTAAGCTTTGAGTGTTGTAAGAAGCGACTAAATGCCAGGAGCAATGGGCTAGTAACCACTTCTCCTGTATAAATTACTAAAAACAAGATAAGGAAAAACTTCATAAAATTGGGATGTTTGAATGTGCATGGATGTAGTGCAGATGATAAGAAAGAGATGATTGCTAATGATATGAATGAAAAGAAGTTGGATGTCTTAGCCCTAAGCGAAACAAAGCTGAAGGGGGTAGGCGAGTTTCAGTTGGGAGAAATAAATGGGATTAAGTCAGGAGTATCTGAGAGAGTTAGAGCTAAGGAAGGGGTAGCAATAATGTTGAAGGATCAGTTATGGAGAGAGAAGAGGAAACATAAATGTATAAATTCAAGGATAATGTGGATTAAAATATGGGTCGGATGTGAAAAGTGGGTCATAATAAGTGTGTATGCATCTGGAGAAGAGAGGAGTGTAGAGGAGAGAGAGAGATTTTGGGAGATGTTAAGCGAGTGTGTAGGAACTTTTGAGCCAAGTGATAGAGTAATCATGGTAGGGGACCTAAATGTTAAAGTAGAAGCGTTTAGAGAGGGTGTGGTAGGTACGTTTGGGGTACCAGGTGTAAATGATAATGGGGAGCATTTGATTGAACTTTGTTATAGAAAGAGGTTTGGTTATAGGTAACACATATTTTAAGAAAAAGAGGATAAATAAGTATACAAGATATGATGTAGGGTGAAATGACAGTAGTTTGTTGGACTACATATTGGTAGATAAAAGACTGTTGGGTAGACTTCAGGATGCACATGTTTATAGAGGGGCCACAGATATATCAGATCACTTTTTAGTAGTAGCTACAGTGAAAGTAAAAGGTAGATGGGATACAAGGAGAATGGAAACAGCAAGTAAGAGAGAAGTGAAGATTTATAAACTAAAGGAGGAGGCGATTAGGGTAAGATACAAACAACTGTTGGAGGACAGATGGGCTAGTGAGAATATAGGCAATGGGGTAGAAGAGGTATGGGGTAAGTTTAAAAATATATTGTTAGTGTTCAGCAGAAGTTTGTGGTTATAGGGAAGAAGAGCGATTGGTGGAACGATGATGTAAAGAGAGTAGTAAGAGAGAAAAAAGTTAGCATATGAGAGGTTTTTACAAAGTAGAAGTGATGCAAGGAGGGAGGAGTATATGGAGAGAAAAAGAGAGGTTAAGAGAGTGGTGAAGCAATGTAAAAAGAGAGCAAATGAGAGGGTGGGTGAGATATTATCAACAAATTTTGTTGAAAATAAGAAAAAGTTTTGGAGTGAGATTAATAAGTTGAGAAAGCCTAGGGAAAGAATGGATTTGTTAGTTAAAAATAGGAGAGGAGAGTTATTAAATGGAGAGTTAGAGGTATCGAGAAGATGGAGGGAATATTTTGAGGAATTGTTAAATGTTGATGAAGATAGGAAAGCTGTGATTTCGTGTATAGGGCAAGGAGGAATAACATCTTATAGGAGTGAGGAAGAACCAGTTGTGAGTGTGGGGGAAGTTCTTGAGGCAGTGAGTAGAAAGAAAGGGGGTAAAGCAGCTGGGATTGATGGGATAAAGATAGAAATATTAAAGGCTGGTTGGGATAGAGTATTGGAGTGGTTAGTGTTTTTATTTAATAAATGAATGGAAGAGGGTAAGGTACCTATGGATTGGAAGAGAGCATTCATAGTTCCTTTGTATAAAGGCAAAGGGGACAAAAGAGAGTGTAAAAATTATAAGGGATAAGTCTGTTAAGTATACCTGGTAAAGTGTATGGTAGAGTTAATATTGAAAGAATTAAGAGTAAGACGGAGAGCAGGATAGCAGATGAACAAGGAGGCTTTAGGAAGGGTAGGGGGTGTGTAGACCAAGTGTTTGCAGTGAAGCATATAGGTGAACAATATTTAGATAAGGTTTAAGAGGTGTTTCTGGCATTTATGGATTTGGAAAAGGCATATGATAGGGTGGATAGAGGGCAATGTGGCAGATGTTGCAAATGTATGGAATAGGAGATAGGTTATTGAAAGCGGTGAAAAGTTTTTACGAGAATATTGAGGCTCAGGTTAGAGTATGTAGGCGAGAGGGAGATTATTTCCCAGTAAAAGTAGGCCTTAGACAGGGATGTGTGATGTCACCATGGTTGTTCAATATATTTATAGATGGAGTTGTAAGAGAAGTGAATGCTCGGGTGTTGGCAAGAGGTGTGGGGTTAAAAGGTGAAGAATCTAACACAAAGTGGGAGTTATCAAAGTTGCTCTTTGCTGATGACACTGTGCTTTTGGGGGTTTCTGAAGAGAAGTTGCAGATTTTCGTGGATGAGTTTGGTTGGGTATGTAAAAGAAGGAAATTAAAAGTGAATATACGAAGGAGTAAGGTGACGAGGATAACAGAAAAAATAGATAACGGAAGATTGAGTATCAGATTAGAGGGAGAGAGTATGGAGGAGGTGAATGTGTTCAGATATTTGGGAGTGGATGTGTCAGCAGATGGGTATATGAAGGATGAGGTGAATCATAGAATTAACGAGGGGAAAAAGGTGAGTGGTGCGCTGAGGAGCTAGTGGAGACAGAGAACTTTATCCATGAAAGCAAAGAGGGGAATGTATGAGAGTATAGTTACACCAACACTCTTGTATGGGTGTGAGACATGGGTTGTGAATGTTGCAACAAGGAGAAGGCTGGAGGCATTGGAGATGTCATGTCTAAGGGCAATGTGTGGTGTGAATATAATGCAGAGAATCCGTAGTTTGGAGATTAGGAGGTGTGGGATTACCAAAATTATTATCCAGTGGGCTGAGGAGGGGTTATTGAGATGGTTTGGACATGTAGAGAGGGTGGAGCAAAGTAGAATGATTTCGAGAGTGTATAAATTTGTAGTGGAGGGAAGAAGGGGTTGGGGTCGGCCTAGAAATGGTTGGAGGGAGGGGGTCAAGGAAGTTTTGTGTGCAAGGGGCTTGGACTTCCAGCAAGCGTGCGTGAGCATGTTAGATAGGAGCGAATGGAGACAAATGGTTTTTAGGACTTGATGTGCTGTTGGACTATAAGCAAGGTAACATTTTTAAGGGTTTCAGGGAAACCGGCAGGCCGGACTTGATTTCTGGAGATGGGAAGTACAGTGCCGGCACTCTGAAGGAGGGGTGTTAATGTTTACAGTTTTGTAGCTGTAGTGTGGGCGCGCCTCTGGCAAGACAGTGATGGAGTGAATGATGATGAAAGTTTTTCTTCGTCGGGCCACCCTACCTTGGTGGGAAACGGCCTATGTGTTAATAAACAAAAATCATATTTAGAATAAATATTAGGAAGTACTGATTTATTATTAGAGTCGTAGATGAGAGTTACAAACCAAGTAGCATCAATAAAAGAGAACTTAAGGCAGGTTTACACATACTGTGGGTAGGATTTCGCCTGTTCAGCAGGCGTCATTAATCGATTAAGATGATGTTAATAGTGGAGACAGTAGAAGAAGTGGAGAAGCAATTTTAAGGTTATCAGCCCCTCAAACTAGATAGAAAGTGAACTTATATACAGGATCTAAAGAATAAGCTGCTACAGCTGAAGATGATGTTACAGTCGAGGGTCTCACTAGAGAAAGTAAGTGTCAAACAAGTTTCCATGTTATATATGGTGTACCATACCGATAAGTTAAGTAAGATACGAAATTAAAGAAGTTTGTTGCGCCGGCCCATATGTCTTACTCATCAACTTCTCAAGATTGTATATCATTTATAATTTCAGGCATGGGTCAATGTTTTTCCTGCAAGCTGAGGGGTTTCTGAATATATGGAACGAACTTGCAAGGCTGAGAAAGCTCACTGGGTTTTTTTTTAGACTTTCTGGACTCCAGTAAGATTGTAGGTGCGCCCCCCTTCTTCCCTGCCGTATTATTGATAGATGTTAGTCAGTGCACAAGTGTATCCTTACACAATCAACTTGCCATCTGACCTGGGATGCTTTTGGCTGCCAACAGACCATCATATTGGCATCGACTCCCTCACTGCTGAGTATATGTCATCCTCCTCACGCCTTGCAGTCTTTTCCCCCTATGTATTACAAACATGACCATGGAATCCGGCTTGTTCTGTTGATGCATTGACGGAGATTCACCTTTGTTCAGCACGGCAAAGAACAACGCTAATACGTTATGTCTGAGGGTCGAAACATGTACTTGATTAGAACTACGGGTAACCCACAGAAAGTGTCCTATATATGGAGTTCTCAGTTCCAGGAGGTGAGATCTGTCCTTCATCGACTTACTCTCAAGAATGGATGAGGCTATGTCCTCCATGACTGGGCTACCCATTTGAGACTTTTCGTGATATCAGGAAAATCTGGTCTAATCAAGCAACCCGTTAGAATACCTCAGTGTTTAACTCCATTAAAAAACTTTGGGTCGCAAACTCTAACATTGTGATTCAGACGATCAAGGATAATCATAGCTACTAATCCGATGGACGTCATACTCGATGACAGAAATGCATGAACTAGCATAAGATTTAGGACTTTTGAGAATATTAACTTCAGGAGACTGTCATATTCATTAAGATTTTGAATGACATATTAGTGTGCACATCTCAGAAAATATATCCTGGGCAGGCTCAAGCACTTTGTGGAAAGGAACACGGTATCATGGGCGTGTAGATTCGTTGCTCCATCATCTTCAAACTATCCGTGTATGTAAAAAAGTAGGTGTTAAATGAAGATTGTATTTGGATCCGTCTAAGATCTCAGACAGAGATGGAATTAATGTGGCGTGCAGTGTTATATTTTGCACCAGACAAGGTTAACAACACAGTCGGTTCTAGGTAAATTAATGTAATGTAAATGAGCTAAGTTCCGTCCATCTTATTTTACGTCGGATTTAATTTACTTGTTATTGCTTATTTTAAATGTAGTAGTGTTTTTGTTGCAATAGCCTTGAAGAGGCTATTGCAACAAAAAGTTTACATTATATATATGTATTTATTTATAGATATATAACTGCAATTTAGATGTTTTTATTTTATTGTACATTTCTTGTTGTCTCACTATATGATAAAGATGCCGTTATTAGTTACATTCCTACTATGCCTGTCATAAACTATGCTGAGAGAGAATGTAATTCCAAGCTCTGCTGGAGCAAAATCTTTGAAGCTTCTATAACTGCTGATTCTTTGATGGAATGATTGAAGACATCGGCATTACTTTACTGAAGTTTCCTTGCTCAGGATGACAGATTGCATCACTTGATGTATGAGTCCCATCAGTGTGATGGAATATGAAGGGAAATATATATGGGGTTTGTTCCCATTATGTAACTAACAAATACATAGTGTAATGGTACACTGTTGTGGAAAATATCGGTATTTTCCAGAATCCGTTACACCCATCCCACAGTTGGGAGAATGGGGGCATAAGGAGGGACAGACGACGCCGGAGACAGGTGTCAATTCTGTATATATTTAATTCTAAGAATTAGCCTCGTAACTCCTAGGCTAATTATGCACTACAATTACTACATTACTACTACACATATTAAAGCTAAGTTTGAGATAGTCGTTTAGCTTAAGGCAGTAGTTACACTTCCCATAAACAATAAACACCTTGCACCTCTTTTCCCGCCAAAGGCAACCTGGGGAAGGCCGAGCCGCGGTTGGGAGCGGCAGTCACATTTCAACTGTGAGAAGGGCGCCCTCCCCTCCATGTTCTTGCATGGAGAATACATTCGTACACCATACTATGACCGCATGCAAGGGTTCTCATTAGCTGGACCAGGCAGTTACGTGACTCAATAGGTATTCTCAGGTATCCCCCGCCCCCAACCCAACTATGTGTGTGTTGGTGAATGCATTCAGGTGTATACACGTGTATAGAGGTGGCAGTCCCTCGACAAGAGATTACCATAACAGCTGCCTGTCATATCACACTGCCTACTGTGGGGAATAAAGGTTAGTACACATTGACTGAACTAACCCTGGAGAGGAGTGGCAGGCTTCTGGCTGATTTCACTGCTGAACCAGGGACCAATAACTTTATCTAGTCATACCCACACATACACTGCCTTCCACACGACTGTTGATGTATGCGATTGTATTAATAAAAAAGTTTTTATTTCTACCACTGCTTAACGTTACTCACTTCCGTCCCACAGCAATGGTACGTCTTTCCACTGATCTTCACTCCTCGGGTAGACGGTGACTTCATTCCAGATCATCCAGCTAAGCTGGTCCTAGAAGGGCGACACCACAAGGTTGACCTCATGGCTGGAGTAACAAGACATGATGGCGCCGTCATGACCCATGGTCAGTTTTAACTGAATCCCAATGTCGTGCCGCCGATAATAATGCACAAATGACAAGTTGTAGAACTAGCTTTTATTGGAACAATGCTTTATTTGGTTTTGACTCGATAATGTTTTACACAGATTAAAGCAAATTTTGCAACATTTCATTTAATTCAGGCTTGCCAAGTTTAGGTTTTTTAAGCAAAATGGGCTGGAGTGACTCAAAAGTGTGTGCTAAATCTGCTAGCTGTCAAAATCCAAGATGGCCGCCCTAGATTATTAAACATTTCGATTCTTGCTTTTCACATATCAGTGTTTTTTTCTTTTAGATGTAGCTTTTTTGGTCACAATAATTCAATTATGAACATTTAAGTGGCACTAATAACATATAATTAATGAATATAATAAACTGTCTTAAACAAATAATAATAGATAATTATCAAAGTTTACTTCTCCGATGATACAATATGAAAACATTAACGTAAATCAAGAAGAAGGAATAATTTGATTATACTATTAAATGTTATATGCACAACAAAGACAAAATAATTATTTCCATTTTTTTATAGAGGCAAATGCAGACATAAACTTAAATCACATTAACAGAAATCTGGTAAAGAAATACAGTATATTTTAAATAGGAAGATACATCCAAAATCCTACTATCACCTACAGTATCAACTGAAGAATTTGACTCTTAATTTCATGTCCTCTCCTTAAACGTACCATTTCTCGGGATAGAGCGGTAGACGGGTCTTTGGCGTGACGAAGAGGCTTTCGAAATTCAATTTATTGGCAGACGAAAAAAATAGATAATCAGCTCATTCCTAACGTGGACCTCAGTGGCAGTGCTGCCGTGAAATGGGAACTGGACTATTTCAGGGTTTGATGGACACGGAGGTGAGCCTCGTGTGTCCTTGGATGATATAAGTAATACTGGAGGCTGTCTTTGGATCCGAAGGTGTGCGTCTCCTGGCATCTCGGATTGCCTCCAACTATTATTGGGTAAGCCTAGCTTGGCATTTATGGAAGTGCCATCCTAGTGTGCCGGGATATTCGTGTATGTCAAGTAAGGTAGGAGGCGGTTTCGATAAAGTATCAGCAATGATTAACACAACGAGGGTGATTAGTGCCTCAGGGTCAGTATATGGTTCTTTTTATGTTTAACCTCGAAGCTGTCATTCTCTATCTTTACAAAAATAACTTATTTCCTTCCGAGCCCCTGATACCTGTGGCACCCTTCCCTGACCTAACACCTCCAAAAACCTTCCCTTGAATCTAGTATCGCTTTCGTGCAACAGCGCATTCCCTGACTCTGGTACCGGCGTTTGCCCTGACCATTTCGATATTCCGATTTTTTATCTGCTTCTCCCATGATTCTTGCTTCTACAATGCAGCATCAATTTTCTAATAGATCACATGTAACGGGGCATAATGGTTTGAAACCATCGCTCAAAAGTTCTTGAGGCATACTATTACGACCCAGGTAATCAAGGCCTGTAAACCTGGTCATAATGGGACTTATAGCGAAAATAAATACAGCAGTAATCTTTGAATTGTATTTCCCTTCACCAAGTATGAATAGATGTATTTACACTTATATACACTATGTACAGTAGTAAGAAATATAAGTGTACAACACGGTAAATCAAGGCAACAACAACAACAGCCAGAGAGAGAGAATCGTGCTCAACCAGCAGTAGTCTGAGGGACAGAAGACAAAGGACCCAGGAAAATAAAGAGATTAGCCGAAGAGCCAGAAACAAATATGCACAGGTAAGAACGGAGGCTCAGCGACAATACGAAAATGATATAGCATCAAAAGTCAAGTCTGACCCGAAGCTGTTGTATAGCCACATCAGGAGGAAACAACAGTCAAGGACCAGGTAATCAGGCTGAGGAAGGAAGGTGGGGAGTTCACAAGAAACGACCAAGAGGTATGTGAGGAGCTCAACATGAGATTTAAAGAAGTCTTTACAGAGGAGACAGGAAGGACTCCAGGAATTCAGAATAGGGATGTATACCAACAAGTGCTGGATGAAATACACACAACCGAGGAGGAAGTGAAGAAGCTGCAATGTGAACTCGATACCTCAAAAGCGGTGAGACCTGACAACATTTCTCCGTGGGTCCTTAGAGAGGGAGCAGAGATGTTGAATGTGCCACTAACAAAAATCTTCAACACATTCATTGAAACTGGGCAACTACCTGAGGTGTGGAAGATGGCAAATGTAGTCCCAATTTTTAAGAAAGGAGACAGACATGAGGCATTAAATTACAGACCTGTGTCACTGACGTGTATAGTATGCAAAGTCATGGAGAAGATCATCAGGAGGAGAGTGGTGGAGCACCTAGAAAGACACAAGCTTATAAACGACAACCAGCACGGTTTCAAGGAAGGAAAGTCCTGTGTCACAAACCTACTGGAGTTTTATGACAAGGTAACATACGTAAGACACGAGAGAGAGGGATGGATAGACTGCATTTTCTTGGACTGCAAGAAGGTGTTCGACACAGTTCCTCACAAGACGTTAATGCAAAAGCTAGAGGATCAGGCACACGTAACAGGAAATGCACTGCAATGGATCAGAGAATATCTGACAGGAGGCAACAACGAGTCATGGTACGTGACGAGGTGTCAGAGTGGGCACCTGTGACGAGTGGGGTTCCACAAGGGTCAGTCCTGGGACCGGTACTGTTTTTGGTATATGTGAATGACATAACGGAAGGGATAGACTCAGAAGTGTCCCTTTTTGCAGATGATGTGAAGTTAATGAGAAGAATTAAATCAGTCGAGGATCAGGCAGGACTACAAAGAGACCTGGACAGGCTACAAGCCTGGTCCAGTAACTGGCTCCTTGAATTTAACCCTGCCAAATTTAAAGTCATGAAGATCGGGGAAGGGCAAAGAAGACCGCAGACAGAGTAGAGTCTAGGTGGCCAAAGACTGCAAACCTCACTCAAGGAAAAAGATCTTGGGGTGAGTATAATACCGAGCACATCTGATCCACACATTAATCAGATAACTGCTGCAGCATATTGGCGGCTGGCAAACCTAAGAATAGCGTTCCAATACCTCACTAAGGAATCGTTCAAGACTCTGTACACCATATACGTCAGGCCCGTACTGGAGTATGCAGCACTAGTTTGGAACCCACACCTGGTCAAGCATGTCAAGAAACTAGAGAAAGTGCAAAGGTTTGCAACAAGACTAGTCCCAGAGCTAAGGGGATTGTCCTACGAAGAAATGTTAAGGGAAATCGGCCTGACGACACTAGAGGACAGGAAGGTTAGGGGAGACATGATAACGACATATAAAATACTGAGAGGATTAGATAAGGTGGACAGAGACAAGATGTTCCAGAGAGGGGACACAGAAACAAGGGGTCACAATTGGAAGTTGAAGACTCCTATGAGTCAGAGATGTTAGGAAGTATATCCTCAGTCATAGAGTTGTCAGGAAGTGGAATCGCCTAGAAAGTGACGTAGTGGAGGCAGGAACCATACATAGTTTTAAGACGAGGTTTGATAAAGCTCATGGAGCAGGGAGAGAGAGGACCTAGTAGCAATCAGTGAAGAGGCGGGGCCAGGAGCTATGAATCGACCCCTGCAACCACAAATAGGTGAGTACAAATAGGTGAGAGTGACAAGAGCTGACCTTGAGTGACACCACATCACATCAGCAATTGTCCGACCCAGCTTTTGATTGGTTAATGAACTCAGGTGCTGATTTAACGATGGGGCCCCGTAAGTTCGTTAAACCCTTAGCACCCGGTTTGCTGGTTGGGAGGCAACCTATATGGGAGTGTGTACATACGCCGAATAAATGTAACGTGCTCTTTGCATGCCACACCCCCCACCCCAAAAGAGCTGTAATGGCTTCCACCTCCATGGGTAAAGTGCCGCCATGGCACAGTACAATAATGGAACCGTCTTTCCTCTCAACCATCCAACTCATTAGATAGAACTCAAATTTTCTCGAGACATAAAGTCAAACTCTAAACTTAGAGCGAGGCAGCAGACAGTAGGGCTAACGTAGGTTCAAGATATCTGCAGACAGTAGCAGAATATCCCCTCAATAAAAAAAAAAAAAAAAAACATTATATATTTACACAGGGGAAAAAAAAGGGCTATTTTACCCACAGTCCCTATCTCATCCTAACCTAACACATATTAGTTAATAAATTCTAGACAAAGTATCAGCCAGCTTATTATCTTTGCCAGCAATATGAAAGATTTTAATGTTGTAAAGGTTGCAACCTGAGACTCTAACGCATGAGTCTTGTGCTGTGGTTCTTCATAGCGTTGATATACACCAGACGGTTGTGGTCAATATAGACTGTGACCACTTGAGAGGACTGACCCACGTAGATCTCAAAATGCTCTAATGCCAGTATCAGAGCGAGGGCTTCTTTTTTCATTTGTGGAGTAGGTCCTCTGGTGAGGTTGATATTTGGCTGAGTAATAAGCCACAGGCTGCAACCCATCGTCCCCAGATTGTAGAAGTACTGCCCCTACCCCTGACTCACAAGCATCAACCTGTAATGTAAAAGGTTTTGAAAAATCAGAAGATAGGAGAATAGGTGCAGTACAAAGGATTCTTTTGGCTTTCATGAACGCGTCTTGACACTCTGGGGTCCACTGAAAGTGGGATTTGTGACTGTTAAGTGAGGTTTGAGGGGCTACGACATCTGCAAAATTCTTACAGAATCTTCTGTAAAACCCTACCATACCTAGGGAACGTTGGAGGGATTTCCTATCATGAGGAAATTGGATCATTTTTAATGGCAAGAATTTTAGCAAATTTAGAGGCTGCTTTACCACTACCTACTTCATGGCCCAAAAAATTAACAGTAGATTGTCCAAATGATGACTTAGATAAATTAACAGTCAATTGGAAACTCTGAAATTTCTCAAAGAGAATTTTCAGTCTAGACATATGTTGGTCCCAAGTATCCAACACAACAACAATATCACCTAGGTAAGCGGCCGTGCCTTCCAGTCCTTTAATAGCCTGATGGATCAGTTTTTGGAATGATGCCGGCGAGTTTTTCGTTCCGAAGAGGGTTACTGTATATTGATAATGACCTCCTGGAATTACGAAGGCAGAGATTCCCTTCGCCTTATCTGTTAAAGGTACCTGATAGCAACCTTTAAGGAGATCGAGTTTAGACAAAAAAGTAGCATCAGCCTTCTTAACATACTTTAATAGAATTTCTACCTCCTACTGAAGTAGCCTCTGTTTTTCAGGGCTAGCTCTGTAGGGGAAGAGTTTAATAGGTTTATAGTTTCAAACATCTACATCATGATATCCTAGTGTACATTTTTTGGGAACATCCGAAAAGATATCAGGGTAAGATTGTAGGAGCGCAGTTAAACATGTTATATGATTCTTAGACAGCCCCACCATTAAAGGGCTAGGGTCCTTAAAGAGGACCGAATTGGGAAGTTTTACTTGAATTTCAGGAATAGAGTGCAAGTAGTTAGGGTCGTCTACAGAGGCAGAGGACAGAGTCATTACTGGGACTTTATCTGGAGTATTAAATGCTTTAATCTGATTAATGTGGTAGGTTTTACTCTTTGAGGTCTTGTCAAGGGAAGCTACCACATAATTTACATCAGATAGTTTACTTACAATTTGCATGGATCCCGTAAATCTAGCTTTTAAGGTGTGGCCAGGTATACGTTCCTGCACTAACATCTTGTCTCCTGGATGGAAGGAGCGAAACTTTGAACTTCTGTCATACCTCTGTTTCATCGTATTTTGAGCTACTTTTAAGTTAGCCTTAGCCAACTGACGTGCCACCTGCAACCTTGAAGAAGGGTTGTAGAGGGTTGTGGAGGCGTCTTCTCTCATCCATCCTTCCTTAATCACCCGAAGACCTCGTACATTGTGCCCAAAGATCAGCTCAAACGGACTGTACTCTGTAGACTCTTGCACAGTTTATCTCATTGCTAACAACAACAGAGGAAGTTAGTCATCCCAGTCTGTAGGAAAATGCATGCAAAAAGTTCTCATCATGGCTTTTAATGCCTGATGCAATCTTTCCAAGGCGCCTTGGAACTGAGGATGATAGGAAGTAGATAATTTATGAGCTATCCCTAGCCTAGTTAATGCTTCCCTAAATGCTTTGGCAGTACAATTAGTACCTCGGTCTCTCTGAATAGACTTAGGAATGTCAGAGCAAGAAATAAATCTTGTTAAGGCCTTAAGAATGGCCTTCGTATTCATACTTCGCATTGGAATTGCCTCTGGATATCTAGTAACTTTGTCCATAATAGTGAATAAATACTGATTCCCAGACATGGACTTAGGCAATGGACCTACACAATCTATGATTAACTCTACAAAAGGTTCTCCATCTGCGGGTATGGGATGGAGAGGTGCAGGTCTAATGGGGTGTCCAAATTTCCCTACTTGCTGACATTCTCTACAACAGCGGATATGATTCTTCACATCTTGCCTTAGCTTTGGCCAAAAAAAATCTTTTAATATTCTATACATAGTTTCAGTAATTCCTAAGTGGCCTCCTAACGAAGAGTTATAAGCTATATTTAATATTTGTGATCTAATTTTTTTTAGGAAGTAATAATCGATCTGTCTTTTGCCTTCCCTCTAGCTCCTTACCAGTCTCAGTGCAGATTAAGAAGTCGTTTTTAATTTTATATTTGATTGGGTGATCTGAGGGGGATTCACCCATGGCTGCCTGAAAAGCGAAATTCAATGAAGGGACTTTTCGCTGTTCCTCCCCTCCCAAAAGGACAGTCCCTCAGGCATGGAGACAGAGACATCTGGCAATCCTGCAACCCTGGAATAGGAAGGCTAGATCTGGGTCTGTTCACTAAATTTACGAGGCCCTGGTCAGTTTTCCTCGTAAAACAAATTGGCTAGTCCAAGATCAGAATCGTCCAAGGATGAGTTAGCATTCTCATCAGACATCCCTTGGAATTTTTTGCCCGAGTTATGGCCAACATCGGAGAAGAATTAGTCATTATAGGTTCTGGACACTTAGTAGAATTAATGTTATTACCCAGTAATAACACAGCATCTTTCATAAGAAATCTGTCAGATACACCTACAGTCAAATATCCAGTGTAATATTTACTCTGCACATATGTTTTATGTAAAGGGACAGAAAATACTGCTCCTCTAAAAACTTCTAAAAGAACTGATGAGTGTAATGATGTGTGTTCAGAGGGAAAGTATTCCCTCTCGTATCAAAGAACAATATGTTTGTACTTCCATTTTCTTTGAATCCTCCAGAAGGGAGATTTGACAAGTACTGTAATACAGGTCCATCCCACACTCTACCTTTTTCTGATTCATTTCAATAGGGAGATTAGTAATTCTCCCTACTGGTTGGAGTTTTGCTGGGCAGTTAGGCTTTATATGGCCGGGTTTATGACAAAAATAGCATACTACCTCAGATTTGACTTTGGTTCCCAGCTGATTTTGTGGCTGGCGCCACTCTGGGTACTGGCGTCGAGGTTCACCATGTTGAATATAGGTTTGATGTTTCTCACCAGGTTGACCGTGAGTTAAATAACGTGGCTCACCAGTGACTTAGTTGATTGGCGTCGTCGTTCACCTTCATCCTGGCACTTCGTTCTCCAGTCCGGAACTCTTCTTTGACGATCAATGCTCATGCCAGGCTGTTGTGAAGAAAGATAAGACTGCTCTGACAAGGAGCGGTTAGTTTCAAAAGTATCAGCCAATCAGGCTGCTTCTAATACAGTAGCCAACGAATGATCTTGAATAAAACTTCGAACCTCTGGTCCAACAAATTCCAGCAGGTTATCCACCAAGAGCAACTTATACCACTTGGTAAAGGCTTTCGACTGCTGCCTCACAAAGTCGACATAAGACTGACCCGGCTGTCGTTTGCCTAGTTTGAATTCCTTCCTGTACATGGCAGGGATACACTGAAAAAAAACAAGAACTGTGGTTTTCACCACCTGATATTTGCCAAAATCGTCATTGTTTAACACCGATGTAAACTCCGGTGCCTACCATAAAACACTGTGTGCACCAGTGCTGCCCAATGCACCTCAGGCCACCTTAAAGCTCGAGCCTGGTTTTCAAATCCCTCTAAAAACTGTTCAGGCTCGGCTTCAAGAAAACGAGTAACTAGCTGTACTGCCTTTTGCACACTAAAGTCATCCACAGTTTGCTTACATTGCCTCCTCTCCTTCTCTCTATCAAACTCTTCCTTAGCATATACTCGTTCTCTGGTCTGCTCAAGATTGATTTTTGCTAACTCAAGCGCCAATGAAGCGGACTTGCTCTTAAACAAACCCAATGCACCTGTTGCTTCACGAGACTGCTGGTATGAGTGTTCTGGTGTTGTATCATTCCCATTATTCTGCAGGAACCTAAGCGGAAAACTGCGATTAACAGCTCCTGTAGCAGCTGTATGAATAAGGTCACGAAGCTGCGCAGCAGTGAGAGTGTTTTGATACTCTATACCAATAGAACGAGCAATTCGCCAGAAACGCTGTAGAGAAAGTTTGTGCAGGTTTAGTAGAGTGAAACCAAACATAACAGGCTGTTTTGCAATACACGCTCAAGCAGCAATGCACAGTACGACAGGTAACACATACACAAAATAGCAAGGCTGACACGCAATAGCGAAGCGGTTGCAAAGCTGACACGCAATAACGAAAGCGAGGGCAACGCTGACATGCAATGCCGAACTATAGCAAAGCTATCTGAACAATACAAGACTAGCTCCTGCTACAGCTCCAACTCTAGCTCTAGCTCTAGCTCCAGCTCTCGGACAGGCCTCCCATATTACGACCCAGGTAATCAAGGCCTATAAACCTGGTCATAATCGGACTTGGAGCTCCAAAATTTCACTATTACTGTCTGCCTTACTCGCAGTTAGAGATATTATTTGAGCAATGTCGCGAAACTGACCTTGGATGGTCTTAACCTTCCAAACTTGGTTTATAAAGTGGGACATCTTTAAAAACTACCGATCAACACCTCATCGTAACAGACAAAATACATCCTGCATTTTCATGCCGATGCCAAGTTTTCTTGAGAGAAAACGAAATACATTGTCTCAAAGAAAAAAAAAATGCCTATCATACACTATGACAGTGACTCAGCACTATCTAGTGAGGCTTCATAATGCTCTGTTTCCTAGCTAATTGGCGCTCACAACATCTTATTGAAACCTCCCCAATCACCCTTGATTACTGCCTTCATAATGCCTTCATCACTGATGTTCCTATTCTTCGCTATCACTCATTCTTACCATTTGTCCTTTATCACAGCGACAACTGCAACTGGAAAATCTAACTTCAGCCCAAGCATCATGTTAGTTGATGATTTCAATACATCACTTTTAAAATGGAAAGAATGAATCAAATACTGTAATAGCCGAGAAAATCCTAGAAGACAGTTCAAATGAACATTTTTTATTATTAACACATCGGCCGATTCCCACCAAGGCAGGGATGCCAGAAAATGAAATATTTTCATCATTCACTCCATCACTGTCTTGCCAGAGGCGTGCTTACACTACAGTTATAAAACTGCAACATTAACACCCCTCATTCAGACACTGGCCGATGGGAAGTATAGTGCAGACACTGTACTTCCCATCTCCAGGACTCAAGTCCGGCCTGCTGGTTTCCCTGAATCCCTTCATAAAAGTTACTTTGCTTCCACTCCAACAGCACGGCAAGTATTAAAAAACATTTGTCCCATCAAATATGCTCACACATGCTTGCTGGAAGTTCAAGCCCCTCGCACACATAACCTCCTTTACCCCCTCCCTCCAACCTTTCCTAGGCCGACCCCTACCCCGCCTTCCCTCCACTACAGATTTATACACTCTCGAGGTCATTCTACTTTGTTCCAGCCTCTCTACATGTCCGAACCACCTCAACAACCCCTCCTCAGCCTTCTGGATAATAGTTTTGGTAATCCCGCACCTCCTCCTATTTTCCACACTACGAATTCGCTGCATTATATTCACACCACACATTGATCTCAGACATGACATCTCCATTGTCTCCAGCCTTCTCCTTGTTGCAACATTCACCACCCATGCCTCACCCCCATATAAGAGTGTTGGTATAACTTTACTCTCATACATTCCCCTCTTTGCTTCCACGGGCAAAGTTCTTTGTCTCCACAGACTCCTAAGTGCACCACTCACCCTTTTACACTCATCAATTCTATGATTCACCTCATCCTTCATAGACCCATCTGCTGACACGTCCACCCCCAAATATCTGAATACATTCACCTCCTCCATACTCTCTCCCTCCAATCTTTCATCACCTAATCTTTTTATTATCCTCATCACCTTACTCTTTCCTATATTCACTTTTAATTTCCATCTTTTACATAACCTACCAAACTCATCCACCAACTTCTGCAACTTCTCTTCAGAATCTCCCAAAAGCACAGTGTCATCACCAAAAAGCAGCTGTGACAACTCCCACTTTGTATTTGCTTCTTTATCTTTTAGCCCAACACCTCTTGCCAAGACCCTCGCATTCACTTCTCTTACAACCCCATCTATAAATATATTGAACAACCACGGTGACATCACACATCCTTGTCTAAGGCCCACTTTTACTGGGAAATAATCTCCGTCTTTCCTACATATTCTAACATGAGCCTCACTATCCTCGTAAAATCTCTTCACTGCTTTCAGTAACCTACCTCCTATTCCATTCACCTGCAGCATCTGCCACATGCCCCCCCTATCCACCCTGTCATACGCCTTTCCAAATCCATAAATGCCACAAAAACCTCTTTACCCTTATCTAAATACTGTTCAGCTATATGCTTCACTGTAAACACTTGGTCTACACACCCCATAACTTTCCTAAAGCCTCCTTGTTCATCTGCTATCCTACTCTCTGTCTTACTCTTAATTCTTTCAATAAAAACTCTACCGAACACTTTACCAGGTATACTCAACAGACTTATTCTCCTATAATTTTTGCACTCTCTTTTGTCCCCTTTGTCTTTATACGAGATCTGCCAATCCCTAGGTACCTTACAATCTTCCATACATTTATTAAATAATAGCACCAACCACTCCAAAACTATATCCCCACCTGCTTTTAACATTTCTATCTTTATCCCATCAATCCCTGCTGCCTTACCCCCTTTCATTCTACCCACTGCCTCACGAACTTTCCCCACACTCACAACTGGCTCTTCCTCACCCCTACAAGATGTTATTCCTTCTTGCCCTATACATGAAATCACAGCTTCTCTATCTTCATCAACATTTAACAATTCCTCAAAATATTCCCTCCATCTTCCCGATACCTCTAATTCTCCATTTAATGACTCTCCTCTCCTATTTTTAACTGGCAAATCCATTTGTTCCCTAGGCTTCCTCAACTTATTAATCTCACTCCAAAACTTTTTATTATTTTTAACAAAATTCGTTGATAACATCTCACCCACCCTCTCATTGGTCCCTTTTTTTGCATTGCTTCACCACTCTCCTAACCTCTATTTTTCTCTCCATATACTCTTCCCTCCTTGCATCACTTCTACTTTGTGAAAACCTCTCATATGCTAACTTTTTTTCCCTTACTACTCTCTTTTCATCATCATTCCACCAATCGCTCTTCTTCCTTCCTACACCCAATTTCCTATATCCACAAACTTCTGCATCTTACTCTAACTGCCTCCTCTTTTAGTTTATAAACCTTCACCTCTCTCTAACTTGCTGCTTCTATTTTGCTTGTATCCCATCGACCTTTTACTCTCACTGTAGCTACAACTAAAAAGTTATCTGATATATATGTGGCCCCTCTATAAACATGTACATCCTGAAGTCTACTGTACAGTCTTTTATCTACCCATACTTAGTCCAAGAAACTATAGTCATTACGCACTACATCATATCTTGTATACTTATTTATCCTCTTTTTCTTAAAATATGTATTACCTATAACTAAACCCCTTTCTATTCAAAGTTCAGTCAAAGGGCTCCCATTATCATTTACATCTGACAGACCAAACTTACCTACTACACCCTCTTTAAATGTTTCTCCTACTTTAGCATTTAGGTCCCCTACCACAATTACTCTCTCACTTGGTTCAAAAGTTCCTATACATTCGCTTAACATCTCCCAACATCTCTCTCTCTCCTCTATACTCCTTTCTTCTCCAGGTGCATACACGCTTATTATGACCCACTTTTTGCATCCGACCCTTATTTTGATCCACATAATCCTTGAATTTATACATTTATATTCCCTCTTCTCCTTCCATAACTGATCTTTCAACATTATTGCTAAACTTTTCTTAGCTCTAACTCTCTCTCAGATACTCCTGACTTAATCCCATTTTTTTCTTCCCACTGAAACTCGCCTACCCCCTTCAGCTTTGTTTCGCTTAGGGCCAGGACATCCAACTTCTTTTCATTCATAACATCAGCAATCATCTCTTTCTTATCATCCACACTACATCAACGCACATTCAAGCATCCAAGTTTTATAAAGTTTTTCTTCTCTTTTTTAGTAATGTATACAGGAGAAGGGATAACTAGCCCATTGCTCCTGGCATTTTAGTCGCCTCATACGACACACATGGCTTTAAGAGGAAAATTCCTTTTCCACTTTCCCCATGGTGAATAGAGGAAATAAAGAACAAGAGCTATTAAGAAAAAAGAAGAAAAACCTAGATATGTGTATGTATGTATATATATGCATGTGCATGCTGTGTAGTGTGACCTAAGTGTAAGTAGAAGTAGCAAGATATACCTGTTATCCAGCGTGTTTATGAGACAGAAAATGACACCAGCAATCCTACCATCATGTAAAACAGTTGCAGGTTTCTGTTTCACAGTCACCTGGCAGGACGGTAGTACCTCCCTGGGTGGTTGCTGTCTACCAACCTACTACCACAGGACGGTAGTACCTCCCTGGGTGGCTGTTATCTACGAACCTACTACCACAGGATGGTAGTACATCCCTGGGTGGTTGCTGTCTACCAGCCTACTACCACAGGACGGTAGTACTTCCCTGGGTGGTTGCTGTCTACCAACCTACTACCACAGGACGGTAGTACCTCCCTGGGTGGCTGTTATCTACGAACCTACTACCACAGGATGGTAGTACATCCCTGGGTGGTTGCTGTCTACCAGCCTACTACCACAGGACGGTAGTACCTCCCTGGGTGGTTGTTGTCTACCAGCCTACGACCACAGGACGGTAGTACCTCCCTGGGTGGTTGCTGTCTACCAGCCTACTACCACAGGACGGTAGTACCTCCCTGGGTGGTTGCTGTCTACCAATCTACTACCACAGAACGGTAGTACTTCCCTGGGTGGTTGCTGTCTACCAACCTACTACCATAGGACGGTAGTACCTCCCTGGGTGGTTGCTGTCTACCAATCTACTACCACAGAACGGTAGTACTTCCCTGGGTGGTTGCTGTCAACGAACCTACTACCATAGGACGGTAGTACCTCCCTGGGTGGTTGCTGTCTACCAACCTACTACCACAGGACGGTAGTACCTCCCTGGGTGGTTGTTGTCTACCAGCCTACGACCACAGGACGGTAGTACTTCCCTGGGTGGTTGCTGTCTACCAGCCTACTACCACAGGACGGTAGTACCTCCCTGGGTGGTTTCTGTCTACCAACCTACTACCATAGGACGGTAGTACCTCCCTGGGTGGTTGCTGTCTACCAACCTACTACCACAGGACGGTAGTACCTCCCTGGGTTGTTGCTGTCTACCAACCTACTACCACAGGACCGTAGTACCTCCCTGGGTGGTTGGTGTCTACCAACCTACTACCACAGGACGGTAGTACCTCCCTGGGTTGTTGCTGTCTACCAACCTACTACCACAGAACGGTAGTACCTCCCTGGGTGGTTGGTGTCTACCAACCTACTACCACAGGACCGTAGTACCTCCCTGGGTGGTTGGTGTCTACCAACCTACTACCACAGGACGGTAGTACCTCCCTGGGTGGTTGCTGTCTACCAGCCTACTACCACAGGACGGTAGTACCTCCCTGGGTGGTTGCTGTCTACCAATCTACTACCACAGGACGGTAGTACCTCCCTGGGTGGTTGCTGTCTACCAACCTACTACCACAGGACGGTAGTACCTCCCTGGGTTGTTGCTGTCTACCAACCTACTACCACAGAACGGTAGTACCTCCCTGGGTGGTTGCTGTCTACCAACGTACTACCACAGGACCGTAGTACCTCCCTGGGTGGTTGCTGTCTACCAACCTACTACCACAAGACCGTAGTACCTCCCTGGGTGGTTGGTGTCTACCAACCTACTACCACAGGACGGTAGTACCTCCCTGGGTGGTTGCTGTCTACCAACCTACTACCACAGAACGGTAGTACCTCCCTGTGTGGTTCCTGTCTACCAACCTACTACCACAGGAACGTAGTACCTCCCTGGGTGGTTGCTGTCTACCAACCTACTACCACAGGACGGTAGTACCTCCCTGGGTGGTTGCTGTCTACCAATCTACTACCACAGGACGGTAGTACCTCCCTGGGTGGTTGCTGTCTACCAGCCTTCTACCACAGGACGGTAGTACCTCCCTGGGTGGTTGCTGTCTACCAACCTACTACCACAGGAACGTAGTACTTCCCTGGGTGGTTGCTGTCTACCAACCTACTACCACAGGACGGTAGTACCTCCCTGGGTGGTTGCTGTCTACCAACCTACTACCACAGGACGGTAGTACCTCCCTGGGTGGTTGCTGTCTACCAACCTACTACCACAGAACGGTAGTACCTCCCTGGGTGGTTGATGTCTACCAACCTACTACCACAGGACGGTAGTACCTCCCTGGGTGGTTGCTGTCTACCAACCTACCTCAGGACGGTAGTACCTCCCTGGGTGGTTGCTGTCTACCAACCTTCTACCACAGGACGGTAGTACCTCCCTGGGTGGTTGCTGTCTACCAACCTACTACCACAGGACGGTAGTACCTCCCTGGGTGGTTGCTGTCTACCAACCTACCACAGGACGGTAGTACCTCCCTGGGTGGTTGCTGTCTACTTAAAATAAATTACTGAAACTCGATAAATATCCTCGTTCCAGAAAATAGTGGAACCGAAGATTTGAATTAGTTCTGGGATGTTTATGTCCTAATTTGCCATTTTCTTTGAAAAAAATTGTGGTAATTGTTTCCATGTGATTACTTGTAAATACTTCGTAATTATTTGCTTGCATTCTTCAAAACTAATATTTGACTGTATTAGATTTTTTCTGCACTCTGCACTATTTATTTCTTTGAGTCATAGAAGGAATGAAACAGGACTAAAGTATGCACAAAAGAAAGAAACTAATTCTGCAATGCACTTCAAACATATTTTTAAAACTGTAAAACTGTAGCCTCAGAGCTGTCTCAATTTAAGATATTTCTTAAATGCATCATTAACGAATGTGAACATCTAATAAATAAACATAAAATGTTCAATATTGCTGTAGCCTTCCAGAAATTGATAATCCATCTTTTAATCCATGGTGAACGATTCTTGATTGTAATATTATCCATTAAGATCCTGTGAACTGAACCTTCAGTTACATCACCACTTCTCTTTTAAGTGTATTACTGACTTAAATATCACGTGGGCAGAGAAAAGTGTATTGTTTTGAAAGTAGCTTAGACATTTTTTTTTTCAAATCATTATACTCCTTAAGTCAAAGACATATATATAATATAATATTAGATTTCCAAAAAAATTCTAATTTATTTTGGCGAACTATTGCGTTCTACTTTTATAATAAAATAATTTTAATAGGAGATAGACTTAATAACTAATTTGTTCAAGTTCCAAAAACTGTAGTTATCTAAAATCACTTCCAAATGAAAAGCTGGAGCCAAGATGTGGAGTGTCATCACCTATGGTGGCCATTTTCGATTTTACAACATGCTGGATTTAGTCTACACTATTGCAACAAGACTAGTCCCGGAGTTAAGGGGTATGTCCTACGAGTAGAGGTTAAGAGAAATCGACCTGACGACAATGGAGGACAGGAGAGATAAGGAGGACATGATAACGACATATAAAATACTGAGAGGAATTAACAAGGTAGACAGAATGTTCCAGAGATGGGACACAGCAACAAGGGGTCACAGTTGGAAGTTGAAGAGTCAGATGAATCACAGTCACAGAGTGGTCAGGAAGTGGAATAGTTTGGGAAGCGATGTAGTGGAGGCAGGATCCATTCATAGCTTCACTGGCCAGTAGCGGCCAGGGAAGAGGCGGGGCCAGGAGCTATGATTTGACCCCTGCAACCACAACTAGGTGAGTACAACTTGGTGAGTAAAGCTCATTTTTCTTAGAAATAATTCAAGATGTCAGTAGAACCTTTGAACCTTTAATTCAGTGAATCTTTCAAGGCTTCTTAAAAACTTCTTGGTCTCGTAGTACTGCTCTGCTAATAAGGCTGATAACTTTTAGTAAAGGTAGAGTAGTGGATTTCGCCAGGTTACCAGTTCTTCCAACTGAGCAGCTTTGTTTTACCACCGCAGTACAAACTTTAAAAGAAAGTCATCTGAGTTTGTTCTTCATTCAAGAAAGCGTCCTGGGGCCACTCCTATTCCTCATTTACATCAATGATCTACCGAATGCATCACAACTACTCAAACCCATATTATTTGCAGATAACACAACATATGTCTTCTCTCACCCAAATCCAGTCATATTGGCCAACACTGTTAATGCCGAAATACAGAAAATATCAACATGGATGACGACTAACAAGCTTACTCTCAATACTGACAAGACCTACTTCATACAGTTTGGAAACAAAGCCACAAATGTTCCACTTAACATAACTCTCAATGGTTCACCCATCACAAGACTCACAGAGGGAAAATTCTTAGGAATCCACCTTGACAGTAGCCTTAAATTCCAAACACACATACAACAAATTTCCAAGAAAATCTCAAAGACAGTAGACATATTATCAAAGATACGCTATTATGTGCCTCAATCAGCTCTCCTTGCACTATATCATTCACTTATCTACCCTTTCTCACCTATGTAATCTGTGCATGGGGATCAACAACATTAAATCACCTTAGACCACTCATAACCCAGCAAAAGGCTGCAGTCAGAATGATAACAAATTCCCACTCTAGACAGCATACTCCACTAATATTCAAACGCCTAAAACTACTCACCGTAAAATACATTCACACTTATTCTTGTGCCTACTGCATACATAAAACTCTACACTCTAATATAAACCCTCCGCTCAAAATTCTCCTCACCAACTTTAATAGGACCCATGACCACAACACAAGACACAGATCACTTTTTGATATACCCCGAGTCCATATCAACCTATGTAAAAATTCTATGCACATAAAGGGCCCCAGAATCTGGAATTCATTACCAGTAAATACTATGATAACTTTGTCTGAAAATCAATTTAAGACTCTTTTCAAAAACCTCCTACTCACCCTAAACTAAATATTCATACTGTAAATTACATTAAAAAATGCTCAATATTATTATCCTATAAAATAATTTCAATTTTTACTAATATGTTACCACCTACTCACCCTAAACTAAATACTCATACTATAAATTACTTTAAAAAATGCTCAATGTTATTTTCCTTAAGATAATCTCACTTTTTATTATTATATTACCATCATATTGTAATTTGAACAACCAAATATATAACTAGAATAAACTCAATCAATTTCTCTAATATTAAGCTGCCCCTAATGCCATGGCATGTCAGTGGCTCTCCTTGCACTTCACCATGGCATGTCAGTGGCTCTCCTTGCACTTCACCATGGCATGTCAGTGGCTCTCTCCTTGCACTTCAACCATGGCATGTCAGTGGCTCTCCTTGCATTTTTTTTCACCATAAAAAGCATGTCAGTGGCTCTCTGCATTTAGTATGATTCAAAACATAAATTCTAAAAATTGAAATAAAATTTAACAAGGTGGTTCATGTTGTTTTTTGAATGTAGGAGACAGGTCAGGTGAGAGGATGCTAGGAACAGGTCGTGAGTAATTAGGACATCATAAATGCTGAGACATCAGGTTGAATGCTAGAGAAGGTCAGGTAAAGTGAATGCCTCAGGTGAGAAGCTAGAGACGTCAGGTGAGGTGAATGCTAGGAGACAGGTCAGGTGAGGATTGGAGACAGGTCAGGTGAGGTGAATGCTAGGAGACAGGTCAGGTGAGGTGAATGCTGAGACAGGTCAGGTGAGGTGAATGCTAGGAGACAGGTCAGGTGAGGTGAATGCTAGGAGACAGGTCAGGTGAGGTGAATGCTAGGAGACAGGTCAGGTGAGGTGAATGCTAGGAGACAGGTCAGGTGAGGTGAATGCTAGGAGACAGGTCAGGTGAAGAAATGAGGATAAAGTTATATGATAAGGGGCCCATCCACAACATGTGTTCACTTTTTTATTTGTTGACCGATTGCGTTCATTTTTGGCGTACTGTTAGAAGCTTATATCAACCATGCTTTGATGAATTTCCAATACAATCGGCCAAAAAACAAATGAAAAAGGCAAATTTTAATAAAAATTACATTTGGCAAGATGCTACTTGGAAGTGACTTTCTACTAATTCCATCGTTTCCAATGTACCAATCCTGTAATAAACCTTATCTTCATTCTAAAAAAATACAGTTTATAAGTTGTTTGACATTTAGCAAGATATCTGCCTTTTTACCCCACACAAATCTGAAAATATCTGGGATACTTCAAAAAGGTACATTGAATCTTGTAAAGCAATCATTTTTCTATAGTTTTTTCCAGTGTTTTCATAAGCTACGAGTGTCTATTACAGTTTACTCTCGGCTAGATTCGTTTTCTCACATAATAGTGACGAGAGAATGGAAAAAATAAGCCTTATGGTCGGTGGCGACCCTTCCACTACCTGGCCATATTATGCCACATAGTATTTATTCTGGTGTATTTTTTGTTTCTATGCTATTAATATGTCACCTTATGTCATAATAGATCAATTGTAAATAAGCATTATTATTGATATTAGCGTATGAATAGAACAATTTGTTAGCTGCTGTGTCTTGGCCTTGACAATGTAATTTATGCTTTATCATCACTTCTTCCCAGAGAAGGTTCCTGATTGGTTCTCAGACCATATTAGCCCCTCCCACTCTTCTATGATCTCAAATGGTGAATTATTATTATATTAGAAAAAAAAACCAGAAAAACAATAAAATTCCTGCCACGTCAGTGCGCATGCTACGACAGCCGCCGTCACCAAACAAGTTATAAATGACTATAATTCCTTGTAAGAACATTATATAAGGATGATAATTGTACCAGGGTGTTGCCAGAAATATCAGCTATTTTTCGGTAAGAAAAACTCAATTTTCGTATTTTTTTCGATTTTTTTTTTTTTTAAGTCCGCGCACTCCATATGTCAGGGGCCCCTAAGTCGAGTGAAGAGGCTGAGACTGTTCAGATGAAGAGGTGAGGAAAAAAAAAAAAAAAAAAAAAGGTCAGGAGAGGACATAGTAAATAGCTTTTATAAGATTGGAACATCTGACAACACGCTGAAAAAGCAGAAATCAGTTTATAAAAATGAAAAGAAAAAAAATGCTAAAACAAAGTCAGGTATGTTTTCATTAGTGCTGATTCAACAAGACGACGTCTATGATGGCTAGAAGAGAAATGGACAGTTTTGGTAGTGAGCAGCATATTGAATGGCGATGGTCTCTTAGATGACGGAAAAAGCGAATAGTTTTCTTCTTTTCTTAAAGTGTGTCAGAAAGAGAGTGGCCAACTTCTCCAGTGACTGAAGAGGACAAGATGAGCACCAATAGAGTAAATATCGGAGGTATTGGCGGGTAAACCAGATTAGTTCGACGAAGGGGAAATTTAGTATCCAGATTTTATACTTCAGAAATATAGAGAAGGCAAGGTGCATTATTTTTTTCCATTTTCTTCCTCGGACTGAACTTAGTGAGTACAAACAGAAAGCGCGTCTGTCTAGCGCTCAGCAGACGGAGGATCAAGCCTCCACAACGTCTTGCGCTGAATGACCTATATGAGTTTAGCGCTTAACATGAATTATTTTTTATTCTATTCTCATTCCGACTTGTTAATGGCCCAGGACTGACCGAAACGTCACTAATTGATCCACTCCTAATAGTACTAGTAAATTATTCTAGTCACTGAATCGTGACTTTTATTCTAAACATAAAGATCCTTCTGTGCTTCCCTCACTAACATAAAAACAATTACTCTCTATCAGGTATGTATGCCTTCAGGAACCTTATCAGTGATCTGAAGGATAACTTCACCACTACTGGCCCTGCCAGTATACAGATGATGGAGGTAATAGACGGGGAGGACGTGGTCAAGGTGACGAGACGAGTGTACAAACACTACCTGGGTGAAGAACTCAACATGGACGAGGATCACAGTGAAGCCCTCACTCAGGTACTCCAACCCGAGCATTATATATAGTACATATAAACAATAAAACACACTCCAACAGCTCATCAGGTCCCAAAAACCATTCACTTCTAAAACGCTCACAAATGCTTGCTGGAAGTCCAAGCCCCTCGCCCACAAAACCTCCTTTAACCCCTCCCTCAAACCTTTTCGATAAACCCTCCCTCAAACCATATATATATATATATATATATATATATATATATATATATATATATATATATATATATATATATATATATATATATATATATATATATATATATAATATATGCAAAAGGATCACAGTAATCAGGTGATATCAAAATATGCAAGACACCACTATGAAAAATAGAGGAATTCCAAGCGCTTTCGTGACTACTCACATTATCAAGGATAATGTGAGTAGTCACGAAACCCTTGGAATTCCTCTATTTTTCATAGTGGTTGTCTTGCATATATATATATATATATATATATATATATATATATATATATATATATATATATATATATATATATATATATATATATATATATATATATATATATATATATTATATATATATATATATATATATATATATATATATATATATATATATATATATATATATATATATATATATATATATGTGTGTGTGTGTGTGTGTGTGTGTATACAGAGAAAGGTCGCAATCAGCAGGACTCAATACTGCTTCTGAGACGGACAAGATTCCCAGGCAAGGCTCTAGACCACGCGGCCACGCAAATGTCACATAAACTAGGCAGCTTGGTTCACAAGCCATGTTTCTTTCCCAGCCTGGGCACGTCAGTGAGCCTCATGTATGGATTAAGCTATTTCAATCTCCTCCTGTATATTCTGACATCTCAAGCGATTTTTATATCAATGCACAACGCAAAAACAAGCGGGTATATACAGAGAAAGATGGCAGTCAGCAGGACTCAATACTGCTTCTGAGAAGGACAAGATTCCCAGGCAGTGCTCTAGACGCTTGTTTCTGCCTGGTGCATTGATATAAAAATCGCTTGAGAGGTCAGAACATACAGGAGCAGATTGAAATAGCTTGAATCCATGCTTGAGGCTCACTGACGTGTCCAGGCTGGGAAAGAAACATGGCTTGTGAACTAGGCTGCCCAGTTTATTTGGCATTTGATGACCGAGTGGTCTAGAGCGCTGCCTTGGAATCTTGTCCGTGTAAGACGCAATATCGATTCCTGCTGACTGCGAACTCTCTCTCTCTCTCTCTCTCTCTCTCTCTCTCTCTCTCTCTCTCTCTCTCTCTCTCTCTCTCTCTCTCTCTCTCTCTCTCTCTCTTTTATATATATATATATATATATATATATATATATATATATATACATATATATAGGGTAGGTGTCGTCCACGAAAAGGTTTCAGGGAGGGGGTAAAGGAGGTTTTGTGGGCGAGGGGCATGGACTTCTAGCAAGCATTTGTGAGCGTGTTGGATAGGAGTGAATGTGACTCACAAAATCGTAATGACACGATTGCAAACAAACCATACCACGGGTGGGGTTCGAACCCACAGTCAGAGAGTCTCAAAACTCCAGACCGTCACGTAAGCCACCGGGCCAGCTAGCTTCAATGGGTAGAAATATACCTAGTTGGATGAATTTTATTGAAGCTAGCTGGCCCAGTGGCTTACGCGACGGTCTGGAGTTTTGAGACTCTGTGACCGCGGGTTCGAACCCCACCCGTGGTATAGTTTTTTATTTTTTTTAGAAGTGAGTGGTTTTTGGGACCTGATGAGCTGTTGGAGTGTGAACAGGGTAATATTTTGTGAAGGCATTCAGGAAAACCGGTTAGCCGGACTTGAGTCCTGGAAATGGAAAGTACTATGCCTGCACTTTAAAGGAGGGGTTTGGGATATTGGCAGTATGAAGGGACTTCTAAACTGTCATATCTGAACGACTCTGCCAAGACTGTGATTATGTATGAGTGAGGTGAAAGTGTCACGACCGACGTGATGAAAGATATATACATACATATGTGTAATATATATATATATATATATATATATATATATATATATATATATATATATATATATATATATATATATATATATATATATATATATATATATATATATATATATATATATATATATATATATATATATATGTCGTTCCGATTAGGTAAAACTTGTGATTTTGGCTTAAATAGCAACGCTCACCTTGCCATATAAGACAAGTGAAAATTTGTGTATGCAATAATTTCGCCAAAATCATTCTGAACATAACGAAAAAATATATTTCATTGTGTTTGTTTAGTATTAAATTAATGTTAACGTATCTAAAATATATTTAGTTGGGTTAGGCTAAATTAAATTGCGCTTGTTGTAATAAGGTTAGGTAGGTTTTCAAAGTTTCTCTTGGTACAAAATTATAAATTCTTACATTAACATAAATGAAAAAATATATATTTAAACGTATAAGAGAAAATTTTAGAAAGGACTTAATTTTAGATGAGTTCTTGCTAATTGACCAGTTTTACCTAATCGGCACGACAAAAATATATATATATATATATATATATATATATATATATATATATATATATATATATATATATATATATATATATATATATATAATGATAGTAGGGATAATTCAGTAACGGTCCCAGATTTTCGCTTAGCCGATTATAATGGACTTAGAGAACACTTGTCAACTGTGGACTGGGGTGACGAAGAGAGGTATCAATATGACAGTTTTCTTAACACTATACAGGCTGCCCAAAGAACATTTATCCCGTATAAAGAAATTAGATCAAGTAGAAATGACCCAAAATGGATGAATAATAGGCTTAAGTATCTTTTAGGGCAGAAGAAAGAAATTTATAGGGGCATAAAAAGAGGTGAGGGTCATCTTATAAATCAGTATACTGACATTAAAAGGGACGTTAAAAAGGTAATAAGAAAAGCTAAACGGGACTATGAAATTAAAGTTGCTAGTGATTCAAAAACTAACCCAAAAAGTTTTTTCCAGGTTTATAGAACAAAAGTTAGGGATAAGATAGGTCCCCTTAAAAATAACTCTGGGCATCTTACTGACAAGGAGAATGATATGTGCTCTATTTATAATAATTATTTTCTCTCGGTTTTCACACAGGAAGACATTAAAATATCCCAGTAATTAATTTTTGCAGAGACCCAGAAGAAGATAAATTATGTAATATCACAGTCACTAGCGAAATGGTTATGAAACAACTAGACCGACTGAAACAAAATAAATCGCAGGGTCCTGATGAGCTTTTTGCAAGGGTTCTTAAGGAATGCAAAATGGAACTCTGTGAACCAATATCTAACATTTTTAATTTATCTCTTCAAAGAGGTGTAGTGTCTGATATGTGGAAGATGGCTAATGTAATTCCTATTTTTAAAGCAGGGGACAAGTCACTACTGTCAAATTACCGCCCAATAAGCCTGACCTCAATTGTAGGCAAATTACTAGAGTCAATTATTGCTGATATTATTAGAAGCCATCTAGATAACCATAATTTGATTAATGATACTCAGCATGGATTCACGAGGGGGCGTTCCTGCCTATCTAATTTATTAACATTCTTAAGTAAAGCTTTTGAGGCTGCTGATCACGATAAAGAATTCGCTATTGTTTATTTAGATTTTAGTAAGGCTTTTGATAGAGTACCGCATCAGAGACTGTTAAAGAAAGTGGCAGCTCATGGTATTGGGGAAAAAGGGCTGTCATGGATCGAGTCATGGCTCACCAATAGGAAGCAGAGAGTCTGCATAAATGGTGTTAAATCCTAGTGGGGATCTGTAACAAGTGGTGTTCCACAGGGATCAGTCATAGGCCCGTTGTTGTTTATAATATATATCAATGACCTTGATGAGGGAATTACTAGTGATATGAGCAAATTCGCCGATGACACGAAGAAATGTAGGATAATTGATTCAAACGTAGATGTCAGGGAACTTCCGGAGGATTTAGACAGACTCAATTCCTGGTCAGAAAAGAACATAAGAACATAAGAATGGAGGAACACTGCAGAAGGCCTACGGGCCCATACAAGGCAGGTCCTTATCAAAACCACCACTACCTAAGAATTTACTCCTGTACTCACGACACTTAATCAAACCCAGCCCCTCCCACTCATATATTTGTCCAATCTCTTTTTAAAGCCACCCAAGGTCCTAACCTCTATCACCCTACTAGGAAGATTGTTCCACGCATCTACAACTCTGTTCGAAAACCAGTACTTGCCTATGTCCTTTCTAAATCTAAATTTATCCAATTTAAATCCGTTTTTTCTGGTTCTTACTTGGTTCGATAACCTCAGTATTTTATTAATATCTCCTTTTTTTATGCCCATCATCCACTTGTACACCTCGATGATATCTCCCCTCATTCTACGTCTCTCCAGAGAGTGGAGATTCAACGCTCTAAGTCTATCTTCATACGGGAGATTTCTTTTACTGTAAATCATTTTAGTCATTCTTCTCTGTATGTTCTCCAACGAATCTATATCCATTCTGTAGTAAGGAGACCAAAACTGAGCTGCATAATCCAAATGAGGTCTCACTAGTGATGTATAGAGCTGTAAAATAACTTTTGGACTTCTGTTGCTTATACTTCTTGAAATAAATCCTAGTAATCTGTTAGCCTTATTGCGTACACTTAGGCACTGTTGTCTTGGCTTTAGATTCCTGCTTACCATGACTCCCAGGTCTTTTTCACATTCTGTATGATCAAGCTCTACTTCACCTAGTTTATAAATTCGAGGGATATTTTCATTACCAAGGACTAGCACCTTACACTTGTCCACATTGAACTTCATCTGCCACTTTTCAGACCAAGACATTAATTTGTCAGTCTTTACACAAGAAGACGTAAATGAGATTCCAGAAATTAACAATTATTCAGTTCCTGAAGAATTCAAATTAACTAATATTACTGTTACGAGGGACATGGTTATCAAACAGATAGATAAACTGAAGCAAAATAAGTCCCCGAGACCCGTCGAGTTGTTTTCCAGGGTACTTAAAGAATGCAAGATGGAACTTAGTCAGCCATTAACGAATGTGTTGAATACGTCCATTCTAACTGGTGTGCCAGAGATGTGGAAGATAGCTAATGTAGTTCCTATATTCAAATCAGGGGATAAGTCAATTCCATCAAATTACCATCCAATAAGCCTCACGTCTATAGTAGGCAAATTTATCCAACCTAAATTTAAAACTACCCAAGGTACTTGCTTCAATAACCCTACTAGGCAGACTGTTCCACTCATCAACTACCCTATTTCCAAACCAATACTTTCCTATATCCTTTCTAAATCTAAACTTATCTAACTTGAATCCATTATTGCAGGTTCTCTCTTGGAGAGATATCCTCAAGACCTTATTTATATCCCCTTTGTTAATACCCATTTTCCACTTGTATACCTCGATCATGTCTCCCCTCATTCTACGTCTTACAAGTGAATGTAATTTAAGGGTCTTCAATCTTTCTTCGTAAGGAAGATTTCTAATGCTATGTATTAATTTAGTCATTCTACGCTGAATGTTTTCTAACGAATTTATGTCCATTCTGTAATATGGAGACCATAACTGAGCTGCGTAATCTAGGTGAGGCCTTACTAATGATGTATAAAGCTGTAATATAACCTCTGGACTTCTGTTGCTAACACTTCTTGATATAAATCCCAGTAATCTATTTGCCTTATTACGTACGCTTAGGCATTGCTGTCTTGGTTTAAGGTTGCTGCTTACCATCACCCCCAAGTCCTTCTCGCAATCTGTATGGCTAAGTTCTACGTTATTTAACTTATAAGTGCTTGGGTTATGGACACTCCCGAGCTTCAGAACCTTGCATTTATATACATTGAACTGCATCTGCCACTTTTCTGACCACGAATTAAGTTTGTCTAAATCTTCCTGAAGTTCTATGACATCTATGTGTGAATCAATTATCCTACCTATCATCGTGTCGTCGGCGAATTTGCTCATATCACTAGTAATTCCCTCGTCAAGGTCATATTATAAATAACAACGGGCCTAAGACTGATCCCTGTGGAACACCACTTGTTACAAGTTCCCATTCGGATTTAACCCCATTTATGCACACTCTCTGCTTCCTATTGGTGAGCCATGACTCGATCCATGACAGCACTTTTCCCCCAATGCCATGAGCTGCCACTTTCTTTAACAGTCTCTGGTGCGGAACTCTATCAAAAGCCTTATTAAAGTCTAAATAAACAATATCGAATTCTTTATCGTGATCAACTGCCTCAAAAGCTTTACTGAAGAAGGTTAATAAATTAAATAGGCAGGAACGGCCCCTCGTGAAACCATGCTGAGTATCATTAATCAAATTATGGTTATCTAGATGGTTTCTAATAATATCAGCTATAATTGACTCTAGTAATTTGCCTACAATTGAGGTCAGGCTTATTGGGCGGTAATTTGACGGTAGTGACTTGTCCCCTGCTTTAAAAATAGGAATTACATTAGCCATCTTCCACATATCAGGCACTACACCTGTTTGAAGAGATAAATTAAAAATGTTAGATAATGGTTCACAGAGTTCCATTTTGCATTCCTTAAGAACCCTTGCAAAAAGCTCATCAGGTCCCGGCGATTTATTTTGTTTCAGTCGATCTAGTTGTTTCATAACCATTTCGCTAGTGACTGTGATATTACATAATTTATCTTCTTCTGGGCCTCTGCAAAAATTAATTACTGGGATATTATTAGTGTCTTCCTGTGTGAAAACCGAGAGAAAATAATTATTAAAAATAGAGCACATATAATTCTCCTTGTCAGTAAGATGCCCAGATTTATTTTTAAGGGGACCTATCTTAACACTATACAGGCTAACTTTTTTTCTATAAACCTGGAAAAAACTTTTTGGATTAGTTTTTGAATCCCTAGCAACTATAATTTCATAGTCCCGTTTAGCTTTTCTTATCCCCTTTTTAACGTCCCTCTTAATGTCAGTATACTGATTTATAAGATGACCCTCACCTCTTTTTATGCGCCTATAAATTCCTTTCTTCTGACCTAAAAGATACTTGAGCCTATTATTCATCCATTTTGGGTCATTTCTACTTGATCTAATTTCTTTATACGGGATAAATGTTCTTTGGGCAGCCTGTATAGTGTTAAGAAAACTGTCATATTGATACCTCTCTTCGTCACCCCAGTCCACAGTTGATAAGTGTTCTCTAAGTCCATTATAATCTGCTAAGCGAAAATCTGGGACCGTTACTGAATTATCCCTACTATCATACATCCATTCAATGCTAAAGGTAATTGACTTGTGGTCGCTTGAGCCGAGTTCCTCTGTAATTTCTAAATTATTAACAAGGGTTTCCTTGCTTGCCAGAACCAAGTCAAGTAGGTTATTTCCCCTAGTAGGTTCTGTCACAAACTGCTTCAAAAAGCAATCCTGAACTACTTCTAAAAAGTCGTTAGATTCTAAATTCCCTGTCAAGAAATTTCAATTAATCTGACTAAAGTTAAAGTCCCCTAGAATTACTACGTTATCGTGCCTTGTGGCCTTAACAATTTCCTCACAAAGTAGTCTCCCTTGTTCCCTATCTAAGTTTGGAAGCACGGTAAATCACGCCTAAAATCAATTTTTCACACCCCTCTGAAAATTCTATCCAGACAGACTCTGTATGTGTTATTTCAAACTTTATACCCGTTTTTATGCAACAATTTAAATGATCACGGACATAGAGTGCAACCCCACCCCCTTTCCCGATACTTCTGTCTACTTGGAACAATTTAAAACCTTGAATGTGACATTCGGCAAGCATGTCCCGATTTTTCATATTAAACCATGTTTCAGTTATTGCAAAAACATCAATATTACCCGTACTTGCAACTTATCTCAACTCGTCCATCTTATTCCTAGCACTACGACTATTGGTGTAATATACATTTAAAGACCCTCCTTTCTCTTTACCCTTCCTGCTCATTTCTGTTTTTCCACTATACCTATTACTGTCCTTGTCACCTAGTGCTTTCCAATACCCACCTTATTCTGCCTATTACTAGTTCCACCATTACTAAATCCCAGTAATCTGTTAGCTTTATTACGTACTCTTAGGCATTGCTGTCTTGGTTTAAGGTTGCTGCTTACCATAACCCCCAAGTCCTTTTCGCAATCTGTATGGCTAAGTTCTACGTTATTTAACTTATAAGTGCTTGGGTTATGGACACTCCCGAGCTTCAGAACCTTGCATTTATCTACATTGAATTGCATCTGCCACTTTTCTGACCAGGAATTGAGTTTGTCTAAATACCCCTGCAGTTCCCTGACATCTAGAAAAATAAACACATAAGCAGTATAATGTGATCCTTTATTAACAACATTTCGCCCACGCAGTGGGCTTTATCGAGTCACGAACAGATCTACCTGGATAAAAGATACACAACTAAAACAATGTTCTTACCTCGACTGGCGGTGTGCATGACGTTCTCGACGGTCTTTGTAGAGATGGTCTTCGCTGGGATGTCTTCACATTCGTCTGATAACAAGGAAAAAGAGTTGCTTGTTTTCACAGCAGTCTCCTGGACCTTCTTCAACTTCAGCTTCGTCCCTACAGATCCGACTAGCATCCATTTGTTGGTTTGATCATCGGCGACATTGTTCTGGGGATAATCCTTGCATTTACCCTTCTATTGGTAAGCCATGCCTCTATCCATGCTAGAACTTTACTTCCTATACCATGAGCTGCCACCTTTCTTAAGAGTCTCTTGTGAGGTACTCTATCGAAGGCCTTACTAAAATCCAAGTAAACTATATCATATTCTTTCTCACAGAGTAAAGTCTGAGGCAGCTACTGTGAAAAGCTCTGTTCCACAAGGCACAGTACTTGATCCCATCCTATTCCTCATCCTCATATCAGACATTGACAGGGATATAAGTCACAGTGCTGTGTCTTCCTTTGCAGATGACACCCGAATCTGTATGACAGTGTCCACCATTGAAGACACTGCAAGACTCCAAGCAGACATAAACCAAATCTTTAAATGGGCTGCAGAAAACAATATGAAGTTCAATGATGAGAAATTTCAATTACTCAGATACGGAAAACGGGAAGAAATTAAAATCTCATCGGAGTACAAAACTAATTCCAACCACACAATAGAGCGAAAAACTAATGTCAAAGACCTGGGAGTGATCATGTCAGAGGATCTCACCTTCAAGGACCATAACAATGTAGCAATTGCATCTGCTCGAAAAATTACAGGATGGATAATGAGAACCTTCAAAACCAGTGATGCCAAGCCCATGTTGACACTTTACTGATCGCTTGTTCTATCTAGGCTGGAATACTGCTGCACACTAACTGCAACTTTCAAGGCGGGTGAAATTGCTGACCTTGAAAATGTGCAGAGAACCTTCACCGCACGCATAAGTGCGATAAACCACCTCAACTACTGGGAACGCTTGAAGTTCCTAAACCTGTACTCTCTAGAACGCAGGCGGGAGAGATACATTATTATATACACATGGAAAATTCTCGAGGGCTTAGTACCAAACTTGCACACACAAATCACTCCCTACGAAAGCAAAAGACTCGGCAGGCGATGTAACATCCCCCCAATGAAGAGCAGGGGTGCCACTAGCACGTTGAGGGACAACACAATAAGTGTCAGGGGCCCAAGATTGTTCAACTGCCTCCCAGCATACATCAGGGGGATTACCAACAAGCCCCTGGCTGTCTTCAAGCAGGCACTGGACAGGCACCTCAAGTCGGTACCTGATCAGCCGGGCTGTGGTTCGTACGTTGGACTGCGTGCGGCCAGCAGTAACAGCCTGGTTGATCAGGCTTTGGTTCAACAGGAGGCCTGGTCACGGACCGGGCCGCGGGGGCGTTGACCCCTGGAATTCTCTCCAGGTAGACTCCAGGTAGACTGTCTACTGCCTCAAATGTTTTATTGAAAAACGTCAGTAAATTTGTCAGGCAGGAACGACCTCTCGTAAACCCATGCTGAGATTCATTAATCAAATTATGTTCTTCAAGGTGACTTCTAATAATATCAGCTATAATTGATTCTAATAATTTGCCTACTTGAGGCTTATTGGACTGTAATTTGATGGAATGGACTTATCCCGTGATTTGAATATAGGAACTACATTAGCTATCTTCCACATCTCTGGCACAATACCAGTTAGGATGGACGTATTAAACACATTCGTTAATGGCTGACTAAGTTCCATCTTGCATTCTTTAAGTACCCTGGAAAACAACTCGTCGGGTCCCGGGGACTTATTTTGCTTCAGTTTATCTATCTGTTTGATAACCATGTCCCTCGGGACAGTAATATTAGTTAATTTGAATTCTTCAGGAACTGAATAATTGTTAATTTCTGGAATCTCATTTACGTCTTCTTGTGTAAAGACTGACAAAAAATATTCATTAAATAGAGAACACATTTCCAGTTCGTTATCCGTAAGCTGTTCATTCCCAATTTTCAGAGGACCTACCTTTTCCCTCACCTTCGTCCTATATACTTGAAGGAACCCTTTTGGATTAGTCTTTGATTCATTAACAACCTTAATCTCATAGTCACGTTTAGCCTTTCTAATCCCCTTTTTTACTTCTCTTTTAAACTGAACATATTGGTCAATAAGGTTAACATCTCCTCTTTTGATGCGCTTATAAATTCCTCTTTTCTCCCCTAATAGATGTTTTAGCCTCCTGTTAATCCATTTGAGATCGTTATTATTTGACCTAAATTCTATCTGGGGAATAAATATACTCTGTGCACGTTGTACATTATTAAGTGTAATAATATTGGTAGAATTACAGACAATATGTTAAGTAAAAGGACACAAATGCAACTAATGTGACATTTTATTGTGGCAACGTTTCGCTCTCCAGGAGCTGTTCCAAGCCGTTACAAGCGATACATGGACACAGAGGGTATATATATATACTCTCCGTGTGAAGTGTAATACTAGTGGTGGTAGAAGTAGTAGTGATATAAGTTGTAGTAATACAATAAGGTAGAACAATCAATTTGCACATGAGTAAAGGTGATAAAACAATTACATGGGTAGTATAAAAATAGGTTAGACAAATATTTCTGCTGGAGGTTGGAATAGAGAAGGCCTGTAGGAGTGTTCCACATCTACGATGTGCTTGTGTTGAATTAGCAGGAGAGACTATGTGATGGTAGGGTTTACTGTTTTCAGGAGGATTCTTGCTAAGACTTCAGAGATGGTGAAGCTGCCTTTGTTTTCTTTAATTGTGTTAGAAACAGCGATAAGTGCTGATTCAAGGCACTTGCGTCTACGGAAATTAGTTTCTTTGATTACTAGTCGGGCGTCTTTGAATTTCATGAGATGATTGTTGGAATTTCGGTGTTGTACGCAGGCGTTGTTCAGGTTATCGTTCCTACATGCATTAATGTGTTCATTGAGGCGTGTTTCGAGGTTTCTTGCTGTTTCTCCTACATAAATTCTGTCGCAGCCTCCACAGGGTATAGTGTAAACCCCTGCGTTGACTGGTTCAAGGTGCTTGGATTTTGTCTTGGTTAGATCCTTTATAGAAGTACTGGAAGCGATGGCGACTCTAGTGTTAGCTTGTGCAAATACTTTAGAAATGTTGGATGCAACCTGGCTGTTGGGAAGAATTATAACTTTGTTTGGAGTGGTGTTGACGCGTGGAGAATTAATGATCTGAAGAGCTCTTTTCTTGCAATCTTTGATGAAAAAGGAAGGAAAATGTAAATCAGTGAAGGTTTGGTGAATGTATGTACATTCCTCGTCAAGAAACTCAGGACTACAAATTCGGTAAGCTCTTAGGAAAAATCCGATGATGATGCCTCTTTTGGTCTTAGTATCTTAACTGGAATAGAAGTGTGTGAGATCAATTTTATTTGTAGGTTTCCGGTAAACTTGAAATCTTAGGTTGTTATCTACTTTGTGGATGAGGACGTCTAGAAAGGGTAGCTTGTCATTGGACTCTTCTTCTAGTGTAAACTGGATCGCCGGTTCAACTGCGTTGAGCCTTGCCTGAAGATTCCGTACATCAAAACGTTTGGGAGTTATTACGAGGACGTCGTCTACGTAACGTAACCAAGTGACGCTTGAGGGGATGATGTTGGCGAAGTGTTCAGCCTCTAGGTGTTCCATGTACAAGTTAGCTAAGACGGCACTGATGGGGGACCCCATTCCCATGCCGTATGTTTGTTTGTAGAGCCTGTTATTGAAAGAAAAACAGTTGAAATTAACACAGAGTTCAATAAGGTCAACAAAATCTCCGGGAGGTAGAGGAAGGGTAAGGTCCTGATTGACTTTACGTCGTAGAACCTCGATGGCTTGTGTGGTAGGTACTTTAGTGAAGAGGGAAGTCACGTCCAAACTGCTTAGTTTCTTGTTTCGGATGGAGAGATTTCGGAAGAGATTTCGGAGAGCTTTCGTCATAATATGCTCCAGTTTTGTCACATATTTTGTCACATATCTTATCACATATTTTGTCACATATTTTGTCACATATTTTATCATCATAGCCACAATATTTCCAAATATTTTACACTATATGCTGAACCATAATTCATAAACTGGACAATAAATTCAAAAAAGTTTCAGCCAGTCCAGGACCAGTATCAAATCTACTCATGACATGATAATGGTCCAGATGGACCGAATCGTCATCTAAATTCATCCCGAAACATTGTGTCTCTCCGACAGCTGTTCACCGACGCACTCTTCATGGTGGATCACGACCTTGTGACGCAGCACTACGCCCATCACGCTCACCACCACAACACTTACCGCTATGAGCTCAGTTACAGGGGCGAGGTCTCCTTCGGCGACTTATATGATACACACGTCGGCAAACACTGTAAGTGAATGTACTACACATTAAGTGACTAACTCGTGGTAGGTTCTTAATCCCACTGTCAGTAACAAGTGCAGGTGATCCAACTCAATTATCAGCCTTTCTCTATTATTTGTTTATAAACAGACAAACATAATTACACAAACATAATATACATGTATTCTATTCATAAACATCAGCATACGTTTTTTTTTGTGAAATTTATCTTAAAGATTAGTTTATGTCTACAAATTACTCATACAGAAAACTTTATTTAGAAAATTAATCTACTGTCAATCAAAGTTATACATGAACTGCAACAGATTAACAAACAACCGAACACTTAGCTGTAATAAGAAGAGATATATATCTCACATGGATTTTTTTTTTTTTTTTTTTTTTATATTTTATTAATCAAAACAGTGATAATACAAAAGGAAACATAACGGTACTACACCAAGTACCTCATAATTCAAAACAATATAATTATCTTAAGACTACTGTATAAAAATATCCTAAGGTTGTCATCAAACTAAACAGAAAAGAAACCACCTAAAAATGTAAGTGCCATGATGCGGACACTTACCCTACAGAAATATGAATACATTGGACAATATGTACAGAAACATTGTGCACAGCTACCTGCATAATAAATCAAAACAATACAATACTTGTGGCATATTTACATCAACCCCACAAATATAACATCGTTCATGTTTTTATTTATAATTATACTATGGCGTCAAACCATGTTAATACCACATCAAGGACATCAAAACTGCTAACGATACTAATCACAATTAAGACAAACAATATACGGTTCACAGCTTTCACCATCAACCTAAATAACTAAACCTAACAATGTAAGATCCGTGAAGCTTTACCCTACACCGTATATAATCAACAAATTAAACATGTTATGGCACACCTGTGACCTGTCGTCCTATAGACTGAGACACGCACATTCACGCCAATTCACGCTGAGGCCAAAATAGTGCAAAACATGCACTTGAGTACAAAAACACCAAACCGTACCCTAAACACCTTTCTTCCCTAATACTCCAACCTATAACCATTAAGCCAGTAATTACGTGCGTCCAACAAAAGTACAACATAATGATCATTCTAAGTCACATAAGTCCAAGACCTGTTTAGACATGTGATTGCAAAACTTGCATCATCACCACACAATACAATATATAACCACCTGTCCTCCTACCACTGTCTGCTGGACGACACGTGTTGACGCCCTATTAGGTGACACCGGAGAGAAAGTACATAACCCTAGCCATGTCACCCGCCGTAACCCCCCTGTCCAGACACTCCTGACCATACCCCCTTTTTCGACCAGCCCTTTAATGCGGTACCTCCCCCCCCCTTCCCCCTCACTCCCCAACAGAATACCTATAGTCAATTCCCTATAACCCTGAGAGAAAGCTTTACACCATGTCCCCGCATATATAACCTGATTTCTACACTTAGACCTATATATACCTGCTGCCAACGCTCGGATACGCTGTGCTCCGGGAGCCTCCCGCATTACCCACAAAATATGTATATACTCGACCACCAAGTAAACTACCGCCCTACCAACGTCTTCTGGAAAAGCCCCCACGTCCAAACACAAAGCCCTCAGGATCATCAAGCCCCCCACTCCCACCCTCATTAATACTCCACTAAACCACTCCCTGACCCCCACCAACGTATCACAGAAATACAGTGGACCCCCGAGTTTCGTAAAAACTTCATTCCAGAAGCCTCCTCAAGTGCCATTACCGAACGAATTTACTCCCTTAAGAAAAAATGTCAAGTAGGTTAGTCCATTTCAGACCCCCAAAAATACACTTCCACATGCACTTAAAATATTATACTTACATAATTGTACGATTTCCGGGGTATTCGTTAACCGAGGGTCCACTGTACAGAGAATGATACGCCGTGTCCAGGACCCCACATGATCCACACAACCCATCCCTAATAATGCCCATTCTAAACAACTGTGCCCGCATCGCTAAAATACCCAATAAAAACCTATAACCTGTTTCACGCACTCTTGGTGGTATTCGCAACTTCTTCATCCAACGCCACGTTAACCTCCAATTATACATTGGATAAATACCTGCACCCTGCACCACACCTCCCCTCCCCCCCACTCTATCCAGCACACCTACTTTAACCCTCCCAGGCTCCCTAACTACAAGGAGGAACCTCAACATAGCCTCACATCTCAACAGATCCCTACCCCGCCACCACCTACGTACCTCCTGCATGACCCCATTCACCCTCCTGCCCCTGTACCCCCACCTACCACATATTCTTGCTTAACAAAAATACTTTGAAGCCTGTTACGTAGCAGTATCAACCCCAACCCCCAACCCCAACCCAGTAGTCACCACCTCCCTACCTAACCAATGCCTCCCATGACTCCAAATATAACGAAAAACCCTCCCAAGCAACCTCTCTACATCACACTCCCAGAGAGGATATACAGCAGCAACAAACCATATTTTGATATATACTAAAACATTTACCACCACTGCCCGTTGCAACAGTGTTACTTCTGTAGACCTAATGCCTCCCAACCTATCTATAGCTCTGTCCACCACCGCCACCGAATTCAATTCTCTTGCCAATTCCCTATCATGACTGAATATCACCCCACAAATTTTAATCCTATCGACGCACTTCCAACCGCCCCTACTGTCCAACGTCCCTCCCACCCATGCACCTACTTCCAACAAACTTGACTTACCCCTATTCTCCCTCATACCCATTGCTTCCCCAAAAATATCCACAATCCTATTCACGTGTAATAAGCCCTCACTACTACCCACCAGGACGGTTGTATCATCGACATATCCCACTATGCCCGACTCACAACCCCTACCCACCTCCCCATCCCAAACCCCTTCCCTAACCAGTCTATAGAAAGGGTCCTGCATACACCCAAACAGGATTTGCGACAGAGGACAACCCTGCCACAAACCCCTTTCATAACTCACCTGTACCCCCAACTTCCCATTTACCTGGACCCTTGCCAAAGCCCGGTCATATAAAGTCCTAACCCACCCCACGATTTCTTCCCCAAACCCCAACCCCAACAAAACCCCAAACAAAAATTCCCTATCTACGCTATCATATGCATTCTCCCAATCTAAACCTAGCACCCCTCCTCCCCTCTTGTTATCCACAAACTCCCTAATCCTTCTATGCCCAGTCCTTATGCTTCGCCCCGGCACACCATGTTGCCCATCATCTAAAACCTTCTCCAACACCCTCTTTATTCGATTCGCCAGAATTTTCGCAAAGATCTTATAATCCGAGCATAACAACGTTATAGCTCTATAGCCCTTCATCCTATCACCATCCTTCCCCTTCGGTACCATCACTTCCACCCCTGTCCTTTGCTCTTCCTCCGTATATCCCCTATCCTTCATTTGATTAAAAATCTGCACTAAAACATCCTTTAACACCTCCCAATGTAACACATAAAAATCTCCCAGTAAACCATCCACCCCAGGTGCCTTTCCTAACCTTAATCCCTGCACTGCCTGCCATACTTCCGCCTCTGATATACGTCCTCCTAACCCCTTCCTATCCTCCTCCCCCAGACGTTCCTGTATCCCTTCCAAAATGATCCTTCGACTTGCCTCACTCCCAACTACTCTCCTAAACTTTTGCTGAAACCAACATTCCGCATACCCACACATGCCATCAGTAGTACTTAACACCTGCCCTTTCCGATACTCTCCCATGTCTTCTTCAACCTTTAACGATGAGATAATCATACCCTTCCTCCTTTTCCTAAACCTCTTCAAAACAGTGCCCGAGGGCCTATCTCCCCATAAAACCTCATCCAATTGACACCTGACCCTGACCGCATGAAATCTATCATTTTGTATGTCCCTTAACCTCCCACGTAGCATACTAATTTCTGCCTGATGCCCCCCTCCTCCCCCTCCCCCTACATAACAAGACCTAAGCTGACTTTCTAAATAACGTTGCAAACCATACCTATAACCCGCCTCCTCCACTCCGGCCCTCCTATAATAATCCCTCACCGCCTCCTTCGCCTGTGAAGACCACCACCTCACCTCATCCCTCATCCCTCTGCCCCTTCCCCACACCTCCCCACCAGTCTGCAAAAGCATCCTATCCCCATCCCTCTGTAACAAACGAACATTCAATTTCCAATGACCTGGATATATCTTGACACCCCCAACCCAGCTCAACACCGCCACTACACGGTGATCAGAGAACCCAACATCGAGAAGGCGCATGTCTCCTCACTTATACCTGATGCTACATAAACCCTATCTAGTCGTGCCGCATATCCTCACCAAAAAAGTATGCTCCCCCAAAAGCATCCCTTCCCACAACCACACCTTGACTCCACCGCCCCCAACACATCCTCAAAACTGCAAGTTCACATCCCGAGCCCGGAGGCTCTCATCACGCTTCCGATAATACAGTTCCAATCACCAGCCTTTCCCACCAGGCAAGCCCCTTAAAGCATAAACTAAAAATCACGCACAAAGCTTCCTTCACCTCCTTACATTGGTAGCAGGCATATAAACCCATAAAACTAACAGGTATGTCACCCCATACCCCATCAACCCCTCACAATCCCCCCACCCCCCACCTCCTCCAAGACTCATCAAAAAGGCTGGTCTCCTAATTTCACCAATACCCCACCCTTGAGATTCCTGTCTCCTTTAAATTATAACCCTTTAGCAAAAATTCCCTACCACACTTAAAATTGTTTTCCCCTGTAAGAAACATACGTAAACCCCTCTCCCCTTTTAATGTTGCTTCCACCATAAACGTTAACCTCTGCCGAAGGCCATTAACGTTCATACAGAGACACTTGAAGGTTCATTGGAGGTTTCCCCACGATGCTTCCAATCTAGACCCCCCTAGCTTCATCATATTCCTCCCCACCATTACCCCTCCCTCTCCGCCCGTGACTTTCCCTTAACCCCGCCTTTCCCCCCCTTTAGCCACATCCGCCATTTTCTTGCCGGTTCTCTGAGCTGGCGTCAACACGTCATCCTCCACTGATCCACTGGATCTCTTGCGGATCCCTCCGCTACCTCCATAACCTCACCTGCTGCCTCACCACTCACATCCGACACCCCCCTATGTACCTCAGCCTCAACCACACACACCTGCACCGATCATCCATACCATCACCTGCCTCCATACTTACATGCCCATTCAGCACTTCACCTGGCCTTCCACCATCTCCGGTAGGTTACCCTCCACATAGTCGTCTGCCACCGGCCCGGCTATCTAGCATCTTCGCAAATCACCCAAGAGGTCCAGATAAGTCACCAAACGTCATCCTCCCTTTTCTGCACTTGACCCGGACCCGATCTCATCCGGCTGCGTCCCCGGGGTGGCAGTGATACAACACTCCCCCTTTCCCTCACGACTTTCACCCCTTTTTCCCAGTACTAATCAGCTCACCGTTGCTGGCCCTGTTGATGGCTCATCAATTTCTCCCCCCTTTTTCCCTGCATCATTGCACATGTTGTCGCGGGTTGATCCCCGGGCGATCGCCAGTGCCATATGCCACGGTTGCCACATAGCCCTCACGTTTGACCTGCCCATGTATAACATAAATTTTGTAAATTCGGAGAACACGGGTATTGGTCTCTCAAGTCCGAGACTGACCGGACCCTTCCGGCTCAAAAGGCCCCTGGGCTTCGATTTTCCTGTATCCCTCCATATGCCTGAAAGACCTCTTCACATCAAAATCGGCTCAAATGGCAAATTAAAATTTTGATCCAAACATGTTATGACACATTCTCACTCAATCTTCACTAAGACCCTTGTTGTCCGATGGCGTACCACTTCCCTATCCACCAATCACAAAATTTCAAAAACAGGCTCCCTTTAGGGCTACTCCATATAAATCTTTCCTGGGTATTTTATAAACGTCCCGATTATGGCAGGCAATAATACTTCTGCATTGGACGGTAGATGGGCCCCACCAGCACTTCAATACACACAGTGTTTATCGGCCATTTGAGGCGATGCTGTTAAAAGTCTTTCAGGCATATGGAGTGATCATGCCGTAACATCGGAGTGCCCCGGGCCTATGCGATGCCGGATAAACACTGTGTGTATTGAAGTGCTGGTGGGCTACTCCGTCCAATGCAGAATTGCCTGCCTGGGGCGCTATGAAATACCCACGGAAGATTTATATGAGTCGCCCTAATGGAGCCTCTAGGGTATTTGTGAAATTTGTGATGAGTGGAGCATATGAACGAAATGGTTGACCTTACCAGGACAAGCGAATGGTCGTTAGTGAAGGCTTGGAGGTGAGGTTAAGGACGGTCGCTACGTATGTTTGGATCAGAATACGTAATTTTCCATTTGAGGCCGATGCTGTGATGTAAGAGGGGCTTTCAGGCATATGGGTGATACATGCCGCTAACATCGGGAGGTGGACCCAGGGGCCCATGCTGGTATGCCGGAAGGGTGGGGAGTCTCAAGGACATGGAGACCAATACCCGATGTTCCCCCCCGGAATTCGTACACAAGTCTATGTTACGTACATGGGGCAGGTGCGAACGTGTAGGCTATGTGGGCAACCGTGGCATATGGCACTGGCGTGTGATCGGCGGGGATACCAACCCAGCGACAACATGGTGCAACGATGCAGGAACAAAGGGGGGACGACATTGCAGGATGAGGCTGTACATCAACAGGAGCCAGCAGCGACAGGTGAGCTGATTAGTACTGGGAAGTGGAGTGACGTCGTGGAGGAAAGGCGGAGGTGGTTGTATCCTGCCACCGGTGGCGCAGCCGGGGTGAGGATCGTGGGTCCTGGATCGTGAGGTGCAGAGGGAGGATGACATATTGGTGACTTATCTGGACCGCCATATTGAAACTAAAAGTTGTGAAGTGACTGATTCGATTACTAGGCAAGTTTTTTTCTTCTGCTGTTCACCTAGAATTAAATAATTACAGGGTGTTAGTCTCCTGCTGTGGACTTTGAATCTCTTTACTTATGAATTCATGTCAAATTATAACTTATATATTCATTTTACTTGAAGAAAAATGTTTGAAACATCTATTCCACCTGCAGGGGACACATGCTGACGACCTGATCTACCAGTTTTATCATCACACGCACCAGAATACTACGAACATCCGTTGGAAACTGAGTACACCAGAGGACCTCGATGACCGATATTATGGCTACACTCTGGACCAACTTTGCAACCACAGGGTAATGAGGCGGGTTCTCAGGAATGAAATGCGCGGAGATACTAAAAATGCTGGATTATTTTTATGAGGTAGAGTTTGACTGAGCGCTGAGAAGTGTGGATTTATGAGACTGGGGGATAAGATGGCAATGATATAGGCAGTGATGCAGGCAAGCGTAGAAGTGAGGATTTAGTTAGAAGGTACAGGACAGCAATAGACATAATTAGGAAGAAGGAGGGGGATGGCGCCCTGTTATATGTGCCATTTTGTCAAGAAGGGGTGTTGGAAAGGAATGGTTGTTCAGAGCAATTGGTGTTAATTGTTGGCTGGCCAAACACTGTAAGGATAATGCAGTACCATTCATTGACAACTGGGACCACTTCTACGGTAGAAATGACATGTATGCCATTGATTGGGTTCACTTATCCAGGGCAGGTGTGGGTTTTCTTGCTAGCTCAGTTGAGGGTGTTATTAGGACTTTAAACTAGGATTAGTTAGAGGTATTGGTTTAGGAATGGAAAATAATGAGTGTGGAAATATTGACTTAGGTTATGATATTATGAATCTTAATAATAACAGCCATAAAGTAACACTGGGTAATGATAATAACAGAAATTGTGTAAAAGCAAAGGTGAATAGGAAAAGGTGCAGAAGAAAAATCATAAATGTATTTCATGCCAACAGTCGAAGTGCAAGAAATAAGATTGATGAATTACGTTTGGTAGCGTGTGCTTGTAGTTCAGGACTGTTTTCTGAAACAGTGTGTAACAGGGCCTACCAGAGGTAATAATTTGCTCGAACTAGTCTTGTCAAATAAAGAAACCCTGGTAAATAATATGCAGATCACTGAAGAGCTTGGCGCAAGTGATCACAAATCCATTACTTGTATTACCTGGGATTACGAGAATAATGATAATACGCTAAAGGGCTCTGATTCTCGTTCTGCCGATTATAGTGGAATTAGGGAACACCTGTCTAATCTCGATTGGGGTAATCTAGCTAATGATTTTATTGATGATGATCATACTTACGATTACGAAGGATCTGCGTTTATGATTTTTTCTTAGGTCAAATAATAACGATCCCAAATGGGTTAACAGGAGGCTAAAGCATCTATTAGGTCAGAAAAGAGGAATTTATAGGCGCATCAAAATACGAGAGATTAAACCTTATTGACCAATATGTTAAGTTTAAAAGAGAAGTAAAAGGGATTAGAAAGGCTAAACGTGACTATGAAATTAGAGTTGCTAATGAATCAAAGACTAATCCAAAAGGGTTCTTTCAAGTGTACAGGACGAAGGTAAGGGAAAAAGTATGACCTCTGAAAATTGGGAATGGACAGCTGACGGACAACGAACTGGAAATGTGTTCTCTATTTAATGATTATATTTTATCAGTCTTTACACAAGAAGACGTAAATGAGATTCCCGAAATTAACAATTATTCAGTTCCTGAAGAATTCAAAATAACTAATATTACTGTCACGAGGGGCATGGTTATCAAACAGATAGATAAACTGAAACAAAATAAGTCCTCTTGACTCGACTAGTTGTTTTCTCAGTGAGGACGTGTCTAGTGTACTCTCTGTGGATTGAACCATCTTTACTCTGTAAGCCTTTTTACTGTGCTCTCCGTTCTTAGCTACCTGAGATTGGATGATGGCTTCCTCGACTACGAGCAGCTATATCTCCAACTTAAGGCGGAATTAACGGAAGCTAGAAGAAAACTCAACAATTGAAGGATTATCCCGGAACAATGTCGCCGATGATCAGACCAACGAATGGATGCTAATCGGATCTGAAGGGACGAAGCTGAAGTTGAAGAAGGTCCAGGGGACTGCTGTGAAACCAGCAACTCTTTTTCCTTGTTATCAGACGAATGTGAATCGACCACCCATGATCTTCCAACAAAGACAATTGTTAACGACATAGTGAAGCCAGCCGGTGAAGACATCCCAGCGAAGACCATCTCTACTAAGACCATTGAGAACGTCATACACACCGCCAGTCGAGGTAAGAACATTGTTTTAGTTAAAATTAAATTAAAATTAAAATTCTTTATTTCTTATAATATTACAATGTGGGGTTTACATATTTTATGGTATTAATTCATATTATAAAATACTTATTACAAGAAGGCCACTAGTATGCCTAGGCATTTCAGGCAGACTAATACTAGATCTTACTCTATATTGACACAATAATTATACTGGTATTAAGGTTAGGTAATTGTAGTGATTAACTTGATTTACAAAATTATATTCAAAATATTTAGGAACTTAATTAGTTTAAGTATTAATGGAAATTGTATCGTTTTGGCATGATACAGTTTTGTATTGAGTGTCTTAGGCAAACTTATGACTAGCTTAAGAATTGTGAAGCAATAGCTGTATTCAGAATTTTGTTTACAGTCATAAAATTAAGGGAAGTCACAGATATCAATAAGTGTAATTTGCTTTGGATATGTGCAAGATAAAGTAGTTTTCATGTGGTTAGCTACTGGTGGGGTGTGGAGATAAGATGTTTTTTAACGGTGCTTTTGAAAATGGTGGTAGCTGCAGTTCTAGAGTTTTCAGGCAGGATTTCCCAGATTTAACTTTTATGTACATTGGGAATTTTTGTATAGATTTAGAGGACACGGGGAATGTCAAAGAGATGTTTGTGTCTGGTATTATGTCTAGGGGTCCTGTCACAACTATCAAGAAAGTGTTTTAGTTCAGGTTATATTGAATTTATGGTTCTATAGATGTAGATTGGTAGAGTAGAAATGTGGATGTTCTGAACAGTGAGTAATTTTGGTGGGGGGCCCAGCATTGGATTGCGTGATAATTTACTGTGGCTTTTTGTTGGATTATTATTGGCTTTAGGTGGGTAATTGCTTTTGGGATCCCACACAAATGGCAAAAGAGATGTAGGGATAGATGAGTGAATAGTATAGTGTAGTAGGGCTGATTGTGGTACGAAGTAATGTATCTTAGAGAGGATCTCAACAGTTTTGGATTCTTTTTTGTTATGTTTTGGGATATGAGGCTAATTTTCCCCAGGTTGCTGTCGAGGTGAAGGCCCGGGAAATTTTGCCCCATTATTTTTTTAGCAATAAGAGTGTTGTCGATCTTAATGTTTAAAAATAACGGGGTTTCTGTTACCAAACATAATATAGAAGGTCTTGTCAGTGTTGAGTGTAAGTTTATTGGCTGTCATCCATGTAGATATTTTTAGTAATTCATCAAAAAGGGTGGAGCATGACAAGATTTAGGTGGAGATGACATAAGTCGTGTCATCAGCAAAGAGAATTGGTTTCAGGTGTTGTGATACATTAAAGACTCATGTATAAGAGAATGAGCAGGGACCACGACACTTCCTGGTACTCCAGTATCAAGTGGTCGTGTCGAGAAGGTTGTGCAAGTTTGTGGAGTAGGATGCCGATTTACTGTGTCGAAAGCTTCTTAGGTCAATAAAAAGTCCTAATGGATATTATTCATTTTCCAGTCTGTAAAAAGCAGGTTCATTTTAACGATTGCATCGTTAGTGCTTTTATTTTTCTGAAGCCAAACTGGCAGGGGTTGAGTATGGCTTTGTGTCGTTATAAACGAGAATAACTCTGTGCAAAGTTTCGAATATTTTGGATAGCAACGGTAAGTTTGATATTGGTCTATAGTTGTTTACGTCTGTGGTGTCACCGCCTTTGTGTATTGGTAACCCTATTGTTTTGAGTAGTGTTGGGAAGTGCTAGTTTCTGTAAATTAAAAGTAATGAAATAGCATGTGAAAGGACATGGGCGGCTCTGTATAATAATGGTGGGACTTTAGACAGATTCCTGATTTATTTTTAAGTGACTTGATTATCATGGTGACTTCAGTGGCTCAGTAGTGCAAGATAGAAGGAGGATGGGAATTTCCCCATCTAGGTAATCACTTGCTCGGGTGTTGGTGTATCTGGGATTTTACTGTCAAGATTTGATCCTATGGCTGAGAAGAAGTCATTTATCTTGTTTACTGTATCAATAGGCTGTAGTGGTGTTTGGTTTGGTTTAGTTAGGACAATATCCCAAGTTTCTTTTCAGTTGTGGGTGACCAGAATCTGTGAGAGTGTTTTCCAGGTCTTTTTATATCTCTTGTTTCAGTGAATCTGCTGGAGTAGTAAAATTTTTTTTATTAGTCTGGTAAGAACTGATGAATAGTGTGTATTCACTAGTGTATGAAGCTCTGTCTATATTGCTTTTCATATTGATGTTTCTTGTTAATGGATCTTAGTAAGCTGTTAGTTAGCCATGGGCAACCTAGCCGTTTATTCGTAATCTGTTTCGTTTTTTTTAGGACAATGTTTGTTGTATAGTCTAAATAAATTATTAACAAAATTGTCTGTCCAATAATCGATACCATTGGCATTGAGAATTCTGTAGCCCAGTCAACTGTCTCTAGCTCTGCTGTGAAGTTTTTAATGAGGCCTCGTCATGGAGTCTAAATGAAAATTTGGGTATTCCCAGAGGTGGTTTATTAATGTTTGTTAAGAGGAAGGTGGGTAGTGGTCTGTTGTGCTGTCTGTTATTATACCCGATTTGGGGAGCTAGGATATTTGTCCATATATGGCCGATTATGGCTAAAATGTCCAGAGTCAGGGTTTCCTGGTCATCTGGAGGCCAAGGTTGATGTTGAAGTCACCACAAGATAGGTGGCTGTCTTTGGTTGTTTGTTATTAGTTTAGTTTTGGCAGGGAAATAGCAAAATATATTTCATATTCATCTCTATAAAGTGGTGTTAAAGGATATTTCCAGAGTAATAGATTAAAACCACCCCAACTAGTGGTTCAGGGATTGCTGTGATCCTGGAAAGGGGAGATATTTCCATTGGGGTTTGGGTTAAGCCTTTCGAGAACAACATGGAAGGTCTTAGGGAATCATGATGGGAGTCAAAGGTGTTTTTAGATCGGATGTTGTAGTTAAAACTGTATTTTTTTTACACAAAAAGTGTGGCCCTTTTGATTTCTGTGTAATAGAGCAGTTATCATTTAAAATTTTGATTGAAAAAATTGTAAAAGTTAGATCAAATGATGGATCATCGTCATTATTAAAGTTTTTATATCATGTAAGTGTGGAATCTAGTATTTTATATTTCGGAGTTAGGGATGGGGGAGAAAGGCTAATGCACATTGATCAAAGAGCAGAACAATAAACATAAAAGAAATTGTAATGACTATGTATTAAGCTAGAATGAAATAAAGCATAATCAGATATAAACTTAATAAGATGTGGCAAAATAAAGCAACACCAAAGCACTCCAAGGCTGACTATGTACTAAGCTAGAATGAACAAAGCATAACTAGATATAAACTAATAAGACAAAATTACAAAATAAAGAAACACCAATGAATTTGGTATTGACTATGTATTAAGCTGAATAAAATAAAGTATAAATTAAGATATAAACCAATAAGATAGAATTACAAAATAAAGTAGCACCATAATTGTCACTTGTAATTGCACTAAGGAATAGTTGCAAACACATATATATGAAGGTATAATTAGGTTTCATAAAATTATAATAAAATAAAAAAAGGGCAATGAATTAGTTGTAAGTGATATGATAGTAAGATGGTATACAAGAGATATTAAAAAAAGAATGAATACTATGACATAAGGAAAAATATTATAGACTAAGATAGGGCAAGTGGATATGGCAAATTACAAATATATAATCAAGTATTAGAATAATTAGGCATCATGATATAAAAATAGACTAGAGGAAGTGAGTTGTAGCTGAATATAAAAAGCCTGATATTTAGCAACAGTAGGTTAAAAAAGTATAAAATAAAGTTGGGCAATAAAGTATAAAATAAAAATAGAGCAATAACAAGAATTTAAAATAAATTGGGCAATAAAGTTTGAATATTTAAAACAATAGGTTAAAAATATAACAAAGTTGGGCCAATAGCAAAATAAGGTAGAATTAATAAAAGGTCAAGATAAATTGAGGGGCAAATGGGATGTGAGTTAAATATATGGTATAGGGAAATAATAATAATGAATAAAGAGAGAGATTTTGTAGTTATTAAATACAATTAAGACTATGAGGTAGAATGGTAATGAATACAAAGAAATTCAAAATTAAGACTTATATTTATAATTGAATACAAAAGTGAAAATTCAAAGTAGCAAGGAGGTATTAGAATTTAGGGAACAAATTTTATGGTAGTATAGGAGCTGAATGGAGTACAAATGGTTTTTAGGACTTGATGCGTTGCTGGAGGGTAGGCAAGGTAATATTTATGAAGGCTCTGTGGAACCACAGGATGGACTTGATTCTGGAGATGGGAAGTACAGTGCCGGCACTCTGAAGGAGGGTGTTAATGTTGCAGTTTTGTAGCTGTAGTAAGCACGCTCTGGCAAGACATATTGGAGGAATGATGATGGGAAAGTTTTTCTTTGTCGGGCCACCCTGCCTTGGTGGAAACGGCCGATGTTAATAACAAAAATAATAAATGTTACAGGGTGGATTCATAACACTATTCGTGGACGGTGGGTATAAACTGCACTTTATTCTGATTCTGTTAACCCAGCCTTACTCAGGAATGTTTTAGTTCATATTCTGTAGAGATGAATTACCTCTTCCCAGTGGGCTGTTTCACAAAGCTAATTGATGGATTTTGGGCATTGCGTAATTTTGTTAGTCGATAAAGAGAGTTTTGTCTTGTTTTGGTAAGGCACCATTGGCATATACATCTGCTGGATTTCATAGATATGAATGTTTTTAGCAGGTTATTTCTTTGTTGGTATTGAATTTTAATAGCACTGTTTTTCCTGCTTGGTAGCCCATCCGTTTGTAATCTTTTAGTTCATCACTACGGCGTTTAGGTGAAGGTGGTCCTTGATAAGTTGTAGGGTGGCCTCCATGCATGTCTCTTGGGTAACTGTAGGTGGATGTTTCATGTTAACTACAAATAGCCACATAGCTGTTGTTGGTCATTATGGCCTTGGTTGTTGATGACATAGGTAAGTTGTAGATACTCGTGATCTTCTTCATGATGTTGTTATTCAGTTGGGTGACTTGGTCTTAGAGTGTTGATAGATTTTTAATACCTGCTTTCTCGGTTTTCACTCAGAAGACACTAATAATGTCCCAATAATTAAATTTTATAGTGGATCTGAAGAAGATAAATTATGTAATATGACAGTCACTAGCGAAATGTTTATCAAGATAGACCGATTGAAGTAAAATAAATCCCCGGCCCTACGAACTTTTTTTCAAGGGTTGTTAAGGAGTGCAAAATGGAACTTTGTGAATCATTGACTAATATTTAATGTATCTCTCAAACAAGTGTGGTGTTTGATATGTGGAAGGTGGCCAATTTTTATTTATATTTTTAAAGCAGGGGACAAGTCGTTACCGTCAAATTACCACCCAATAAGCCTGATCCAATTGTAGGCAAATTACTAGAGTCAAATATAGCTGGATATTATGAGAAGCCATCTTAATAAGCATAATTTGATTAAAGATACTCAGCATGGATTCACGAGGGGCTGTTCCTACCTAACTAAGTTATTAACCTTCTTCAGTAAAGCTTTTGAGGCTGTTGATCACGATAAAGAATTCAGTATTGTTTATTTAGATTTAGTAAGGCTTTGATAGAGTACCGCACCAGAGATTGTTAAAGAAAGTGGCAGCTCATGGCATTGAGGAAAAGTGCTATCACGGATAGAGTCATGGCTCACCCAATAGGAAGCAGAGGTGCTTAAATGGGGTTAAATCCGAGTGTGGGATCTGTAATCAGTGGTTCCACAGGGATCAGTCTGTGCCCGTTGTTGTTTATAATATATATCAATGACATTGATGAGGGAATTTCTAGTGCTATGAGCAAATTCGCTGATGACACGATGATAGGTAGGATAATTTATTCAAACGTAGATGTCACAGAACTTCAGGAGGATTTAGACAAACTCAATTGTGGTCAGAAAAGTGGCAGATGCAGTTTAGTGTAGATAAATGCAAGGTTCTGAAGCTAGGTTTCCATAACCCAAGCACTTATAAGTTAAATAATGTAGAACTTAGCCATACAGATTGCGAAAACTTGGGAGTTATGATAAGCAGCAGCATTAACCAAGACAGCAGTGTTTACCTGGAGTTTACCTGGAGAGGGTCTCGGGGTCAACGCCCTGATCGGTCTGAGACCAGGCCTAAGGGGGGATCAGAGTTTTGATCAACCAGGCAGTTACTGCCGGCCGCACGCAAACTGACGTACGAACCACAGCCTGGCTGGCCAGGACCACTTTAGGTGCGCTTCCAGTGTCTTTTTGAAGACAGCCAGGGGTTTTTTGGGGAACCCCCCTAATGTATGCTGGGAAAAAAGTTGAACAGTCTTGGGCCCCGGACACTTAGGGTTTTTTCCCCTGTACCCGGGGCCCCCCCTGCTTTTCATCGTGGGAATTTTAAAAAATTTTTGCCGAGTTTTTTTACTTTCATAGGGAGCGATTTTTGGGAAAGTGTTAGTTTCTAGTGTTTTTTTAAAAAAAGTAGTGAAATAGAAAAAAAGGACATGAGCCACTGTTGCAAAATTATGATGGGAGGGGGAGACAGATTCCTGATTTATTTTTGGTGACTTTATATTCATGATGACTTCGGGGGTTCGGTAGGTGCAAGAAAAAGGGGAGGTTGGGAAATTTCCATCCAATTAATCACTTGCTCGGGCGTTGGACCTTGGTTTTTTTTTTGGGGAAAATTTGGGGACCCATGGTTGAGAAGAAGTCATTTAACTTGTTAACTGTATCAATAGGCTGTAGTTGTGTTTCATTCGGTTTAGTTAGGACAATACCCCTTTTTTTTTTCAGTTTGGGGGGTTTCCCCCAGATCTGAGAGAGTTTTCCAGGTTTTTTTTATACCCTTTTTTTTCCCCGGGAATTTTTTGCTGGAATAGTACAATTGCTTGGCCTTTCTTATTAGTTTGGTGAGATCTGATGCATAGTGTTTAATATTTTTTTGTGTAGGGGGCCCCCCGTCTATATTGCTTTTCATATTGATGTTTCTTATCAATGGATCCTAGTAAGCTGTTAGTTAGCCATAAAAAAAACCCTACCCGTTTGTTTGAAATCTTTTTTTTTTTTTTAGGGGGGCAATGTTTTTTTGTATAGTGGAATATATTAACAAATATTTTTTATCCAAATGATACCATTGGCATTGGAGAATTATGTGGGCCCAAAATCAACCGACCATATTTTGCTGTGAAGTTACTTATTCCAGTGGTGGTTTATTAATGTTTTTTAAAAAGGGGGGAAAGGGGGGGTAGTGGTCTGTAGTGCTGTCTGTGATTATCCCAATTTTAAAGGGGGGGGTAGTATATTGGCCCAAAAGGGTAATTATGGTTGCACTTGTCTCAGGCAAAAATGGTTGATTTAGTTATAGTTGAATGTTGAAGACAGAGTAAAACAACTGAAGAAAATTTTTAAAAAATTTTTCACAGTGTCTGAATATTTGCTCCCAAAATTTGCAAGGTTTGGGGAAACCCAAAACAATCAAGTATAGGGGGGGAGCAAATTTTGGGAATACCCACAGTCAGTGGCCAGGTTAAAAAACTTTTATTGTACAGCAAAAGTAATGGAACAGACTGCCTGGGAAAATGTCGCCATCTAGCATGGGCCAGTTAAGAAGGGGCCAAAAAAGGGGCCAAGAATGTAAAAGGGCAAAAATGGAGGAGAATTATTTTTTTTTTTTTCTAACACACATGTAAATATAAATTACTCATTTTCCCCCATTCCTTATATTTTCTTTATAGTATATTATAAAAATTATCTCCTTTTTTAGTAAGATAATAAAAGATTTTAAAAAAACCCCAATGGAAATAAGTCACTTTGTTATTTTCCCTTTTTTGGGGAAACCTGGTTCTCTACACATATACTGCGTATGTAACTATTTGTGTATACCTGAATAAACTTACTTGTCCGAAGGGAATTCCATATAGTCAAGCTTTTTTTTTTTTTTTTGACTTTTAATAGTTCCTCCCACTCTATAATGATGCCAAATCGGAATTTTTTTATTGAAAGAAAAAAAAAAAAAAAATCGGAAAAAATTTTGAAAATTCACGGAATGTGAGACTTTAGGGTGGCGGCATCTATGGGGAATTTACCATGATGATTTGACCTTCCCGCTGCATCCAAAAACCCCCTTTTTTAAAAAAATTTTCCCCCCCCAAAAAAGCTGTGGAATGTTGAATATTAATTGTATTTTTTTGGCCCCCCAAAAAAAAAGTATATTTCAGCATTTCATTTTAAACGCTTGAAGTAGTACTACTTGATTGGGCTCAAACCCACACCCCACAATGGGGAAAAAGGGCACCCCCACCTTGTGTCTGCCCAAACTGCAGTTTAAGGGTCTATAAGCGAGATTGTGACTTACCTTGCTCGGTAACATGTTGACATCATCATTTGGCCGGTGACTTGATTGAAGGCTGAAGTGTCTCAAGGAATGTTGCACTGTTCTCCACTACTGGGAATGTTCCCGAATCACTACACGGCTACACCTTATTATTCAGTTCCAAGATTTGTCCATAGTTTCGTGGTATTTTCAAAACAGAAAGACCAATTACACTTCACTGCATAATTATTTCTACCATGAATTTCGAGTTTTCTGAGCAAGAGTAAAGAATGCACTAGTCACTACTGCCCCTTTTGTCCTTTCTGGTAATGGGGGATGCCCACATGACCCCTTTTCCATCTGTCCCTTGAAGAAACTGAGTTCCGTTTTTTTCCCCCTCGTTCGCCCTGAAATGCTGAACTAAAATTTTTCAGGGGGTTTCAACACTGCAACAGTATTCAATACAAAAAAAAATTTGTTATCATCATAGTTTAAAAATTTAAAACATAGTCCCACATTGTAGGTAAAGTAATGCATGGTTTTCCTTAATTTTCCTACAAAGGGGGAAGAGAGGTTTCACTGTCACTTTTTGCAACAAACACTGATCTCGGGAAAAAGACTATGTCACGGGTTTTACGCTGGTACAGTACACGGTTCCAATTAAACTGTTTATGGGGAAAATTAAAGGGCCCCCCCCTTTTTTGGGGGGGTTTGAGTCACTAAGTCCCTCGGGGGAACTGAAGGGGCTGAGAGGACCCCCCTTTTTTTGGGGGAATTTTTCCACAGCATCACCATCATGTTCGGAAAATTATTATTATTATTATTATTATTATTATTTTTAAAGGGGAAATTTCCCCGGATTACAAGGCCAATAATTATTACTACAAAATTTGAGAAAAAAGGGGGGCTTTTCAAGTAGGCACTGAACTGCAACCCCTCGAATTTCCATTTCTCACCACCCCAAAAAAAAAGGGCTGACAAAAAAAATATATAATTTTAAAACCCCGAGGGGGGAAATTTAAAATGTGGACTGTTAAAATTTGGGGGTTTTCGGGGGACATAAAATATAATTGGTATTAATACATCCCAAAAATTTTTCTGTAGATGGATCACACCCCAACACCTGCCGACAAAAAAACCCCCACACTGGCCAGCGGGATATCACAAAAAACTAATGGGCAATTCCATGAGTGATGGGTATTCCCCACTTCCCTTCACATGAATTTTGAGGCCCCCAAATTTCCGGGCCCCAATTCTTCAGCAGGGACATTAACACGAGTTCCTATTACAAATTACAAAAAAATTTTTGGGCAAAAGACCCCGGATTATTAGCTAACCATGACAACCAGTTTACACATTAAAAAATGGCTTCCCACCCCGGATGACTCAACAGTTTTTCCCCCCCTTCCCCCCAAAAATTTTTAAAAAGGGGGCCCAATAGCATAAATTTTAAAATTATTAATTTTTTAATATAAAGCATATAATAAATTTTTTAAAATTCATTGTAGAATCTTTATACAACAATTATAATATTTAAAATGTTCCCAGATTGTTATTGCATTTTTTATAAGATTAACTAAATTTTCATTTTTTCTTTTTTTTTTACCCGCGCACCACACGGGTTTTTTCCCCCTTTTGGGGGCCCCTTGTTGTTCATAATTTACATTAATGCCCTTTTATGAGGAAATTAAAGTAATGGCAGTTTTGGGGTAAAAATAGGCGATGATTTATTCTGAGGGGGATACCAAAATCCCGGAAGAGGAAAAAAAGCTTTCGAAAAGTGGCAGATGAATTTAAAAGTGGGCAAATGTAAAGTCATCTTTTAATTTTAAAAAAACCATCAAAAAAAGTAGGTAGAACCTTTATCAAAGAATGTGAAAAAAACGGGCAGACTCTTAAACAAAAGAGAAGGAACTAAAATTATTTACTGTTAAAAAGGGAAATTTCCCCTAGAACAAAATTAGAGCCTTGAATTTCACCCCTTGGGGACGTAGAATGAGGGGGAAAATATCATCAAAGGGGTAAAGGGATGAGGGCATAAACAAGGGATAAATTAAAAAAAACTGAGGTTTTGGGAAAATAAAACCCCAAAAAACGGGGAAAATTTTATTTTTAAAATTTAAAACTTTTTGACTGGTTTCGAAAAGGGTTTTAATAAAACCCTTTCCCTTTCCTGTTTTGATTTTTTCCTTGGTGGTTTTTAAAAATTTCAAATAAGGGGGGGAAATGCAAAAGGTGTTGGCCCAAACTAGGGGGGTCCCTTACAAATCCTTATGGGAATGCCCTTTGGGTAATTTTTTTTTCTTGTGAAATTCCTAAATAAACCCCCCTTCCCCATGAAACACCCAAGGTTTAAGTTCGATAACCCTACCAGGCAGACTGTTCCCCCTCCAATATCTTCCATACCAGACTTTTAAAAAACCCGTTCTTAGCTCACCCGAGGTGATCTGTTCTTAGCTCAGAGTTTATCTGTTCTTAGCCCCAGAGGACGGGGTCTAGGTTCTCTGTGGACTGAACCACTTTTCTCTGGAAGTGAACCAAGATGCCGTCCATTGAGCAACTTCCCTTTAAAGGGGGGAATTGGGGGTAGCGAAGCTTGAGTTTTGGCGATTGACGGAGGAAAAAAAGAGGATTCGTGTAGTCCTCCTGTTGTGAGTCCTCAGGTCAAGAAGGGGAAACCCGGGCAGTGGCCGGGGGCCCGGAAAAAAGTTGAAGATCAAGAAAAAGAATGAGAAAAAGGGGGAAACCCCGAAGAAGAAAGAGACTGCTGTGGAAACTTTGAATCCTTTTTTGCTACCCGGCGAATGTGAGTCGACTACTGGGAAAAAGCCCCGACGAACGGGCCAAAAGGGGAAAAAGGGAAAAACATTTTTTGTTGTTGGGGGTAGCCAGGTTTTTTATATGGATAGGGCCTTTTGTTAAAAGGGTAAAAGTAGGAGACAGAGGGTTTGCTTTCCTGGGGCTGGGATGGAGGGTATTTTTGCCGGCTTGACAACATCATGAACGGTAATGGGGTCAATTCTATTATCTGCCCAGTGCTGGAGGCAATGATGTAGGAAGCGTAGAAGTGAGGATTTAGTTAGAAGGTACAGGACAGCAATAGACATAATTAGGAAGAAGGGGGCGCCCTGTTATATGGGGATTTTGCCAAGGGAGTGTTGAAATGAATGGCTGTCCAGAGCGATTGGTATAAATTGCTGGCTGGAAAAACACTGAAGGATAATGAGTCCCATTCATTGACAACTGGGACCACTTCTATGGCCGAAATGACATGTATGCCAGGATGGGGTTTACTTATCCAGGGCAGGTGTAGAATTTCTCTCAGCTCAGTTGAGGATGTTGTTAGGTTTTTAAAATAGGATTAGTTAGAGGTATGGGTTTAGGAATGGTGAATAATGAGGGTCAAAAAATTTATTCAGGCTTTGACATCATAAATCTTAACAATAACAGTAATCGAGTAACACAGGGTAATAATAGTAACAGAAATTGTGTAAAACAAAAAACTGGGAAAATGAAAAGGGGTTCCCCCAAGAAGATACATCTCAATGTATTTTACACTAACTGTCGAAGCGCCAGAAATAAAATTAAGAATTACGTTTGGTAGCATGTGCTGGGGGAAATTTTTATGTCATTGCAATAACTGAAACATGGTATAATATAAAGAGTCGGGATAAGGGTTGCTGAGTGTCATATTCAGGGGGTTTTTAAAAAGTTCCCTGTAGA
>WNWK01008423.1:72500-84764 GCA_009830355.1 Cherax destructor | reverse complement strand
CCCTCTGTCATTTTGAACAGATCAATTGCTCTTTGTTATGGTCCTTGAAGGTGAGATCCCTGAATGATCACTCCCAGGTCTTTGACATTAGTTTCTAGCTCTATTGTGGTTGGAATTAGTTTGTACTCCGATGAGTTTTTAATTTCTTCACGTTTTCCTTATCTGAGTAATTGAAATTTCTCATCATTGAATTTCATATTTTTCTAGCCCATTTCAAGATTTGGTTTATGTCTGCTTGGAGTCTTGCAGTGTCTTCACGGTGGACACTGTCATACAGATTCGGGTGTCATCTGCAAACGAAGACACAGCACTGTGGCTTATATCCCTGTCAATGTCTGATATGAGGATGAGGAATAGGATGGGAGCAAGTACTGTGCAAGTACTATGTGAGAGGTCACTGTCGTGGAGGCCTATGTGAGAGGTCACTGTCGTGGAGGCCTATGTGAGAGGTCACTGTCGTGGAGGCCTATGTGAGAGGTCACTGTCGTGGAGGCCTATGTGAGAGGTCACTGTCGTGGAGGCCTATGTGAGAGGTCACTGTCGTGGAGGCCTATGTGAGAGGTCACTGTCGTGGGGGCCTATGTGAGAGGTCACTGTCGTGGAGGCCTATGTGAGAGGTCACTGTCTGGGGGCCCTTTGGAGAGGTCACTGTCGTGGGGCCTATGTGAGAGGTCACTGTCGTGGAGGCCTATGTGAGAGGTCACTGTCGGGGAGGCCTATGTGAGAGGTCACTGTCGTGGGGGCCCTATGTGAGAGGTCACTGTCGGGGAGGCCTATGTGAGAGGTCACTGTCGTGGAGGCCTATGTGAGGGGGTCACTGTCGTGGAGGCCTATGTGAGGAGGTCACTGTCGTGGAGGCCTATGTGAGAGGTCACTGTCGTGGAGGCCTAGTAGAGGTCACTTCGTGGAGGCCTATGTGAGAGGTCACTGTCGTGGAGGCCTATGTGAGAGGTCACTGTCGTGGAGGCCTATGTGAGAGGTCACTGTCGTGGAGGCCTATGTGAGAGGTCACTGTCGTGGAGGCCTATGTGAGAGGTCACTGTCGTGAGGCCTATGTGAGAGGTCACTGTCGTGGAGGCCTATGTAGAGGTCACTGTCGTGGAGGCCTATGTGAGAGGTCACTGTCGTGGAGGCCTATGTGAGAGGTCACTGTCGTGGAGGCCTATGTGAGAGGTCACTGTCGTGGAGGCCTATGTGAGAGGTCACTGTCGTGGAGGCCTATGTGAGAGGTCACTGTCGTGGAGGCCTATGTGAGAGGTCACTGTCGTGGAGGCCTATGTGAGAGGTCCCACTGTCGTGGAGGCCTATGTGAGAGGTCACTGTCGGAGGCCTATGTGAGAGGTCACTGTCGTGGAGGCCTATGTGAGAGGTCACTGTCGTGGAGGCCTATGTGAGAGGTCACTGTCGTGGAGGCCTATGTGAGAGGTCACTGTCGTGGAGGCCTATGTGAGAGGTCACTCATGGAGGCCTATGTGAGAGGTTACTCTCATGGAGGCCTATGTGAGAGGTCACTCATGGAGGCCTATGTGAGAGGTCATTGTCGTGGAGGCCTATGTGAGAGGTCATTGTCATGGAGGCCTATGTGAGAGGTCATGGTCATGGAGGCCTATGCAAGTGGTCATGGTCGTGGAGGCCTGTTATGGTTGTAGGCGCTGTATAACCCCTGTGGTTTAGCACTTCTATTTGATTATAATAATAATATGGTTGTAGGTTAATGAAAGCCAGAGTAACAATAACAAGTGTACTCTCCATGGCCCACTCCATAACAACAACACACTATAAATGACTGAACATAACATAGTATTTAATCCTCTCACTGCTCCCAACAACTTACAAGGCCTATGTGAGAGGTCATGGTCCTGGAGGCCTATGTGAGAGGTCATTGTCGTGGAGGCCTGTGTGAGAGGTCATTGTAATGTAGGCCTATGTGAGAGGTCATTGTCATGGAGGCCTGTGTGAGAGGTCATGGTCCTGGAGGCCTATGTGAGATCATTGTTGTGGAGGCCTATGTGAGAAAGGGAATCCACAACATTTTAACTGTAATCCCTGAAATATTGCACCTAGTTTCCTACACAGTCTTGCTATATTAAGGTCTCTGGATATTTAGAACAAGTAATAAACTTGAACATTGCACTCATTACAATGTTGAACTAACAATATAGTATTTACCTTTGATGTACCTTTAAATTCCTAGAGTTTTTATTTTCCCAGAGTGTGACCTTTGGCCAATTATGACTGGTGTTTGCCTGATGGACCAGGCTGTTGCTCTTGGTGGATATATAATTTTTTTTTTGACTTTCAAAAGCCATCTTCAGTCATGACTTTGCCACCTGAAAATCCCCTTCACAACAGAAAACTGTTAATGTGGAGGAATCTACCCACTACATAAGTATTAACCCAATGGTTATTTAAGTAAATTTCTTCATATGTTAGTATGTAAGACAATTGTCATCAGCCCAAACTTATGTAATGTTAGTAATAATTGTAGAATTACTGACAAAATGTTAAGTAAATGGACACAGTTGTAACTAATGTGACTTTTTATTGTGGCAATGTTGACCTCTCCAGGAGCCAAGTGTTGATACAATAAAATGTTACATTAGTTACAACTGTGTCCATTTACCTAACATTGTGTAATGTCTTAAAAAAGAAACTTAAAACCTATGTAATGGTGATTCCCTAAATATCATCAATAATTTGACCTGTTTCCTGACGAACCTTACCTAACCTAACCATCAATAACACAGTACATCACTCGGCAGAGTCAAGAGGAACACTGTTGATTACCACAAGCAACTGCAGTGACATCAGACATCAACCTACTAGTCACTGTACATCACTACTGATGAAGTCACTGACAGGAGAAGTAACCTGCTAACTTGTTGACTAAACATATCTTGAAGGTGAACAACAACAACACAAGACAAGTAAGAATTTATTGAACTTCATCCGTATGACACAGAATAATGAACACAATTAACTGTGGCATAATATGGTCACATGATAAATATAAAATGTTTGATATAGAAAAAGATAGTTAAGTCACTGAAACTTGCATTGCTGATTACATAAAAATAAATTTCACAATGTAAATGCATACAGCGGTAACCCGGTTAAGTCAGTGTGATGTACTTACATTGTGTGTTAGTATTATTTAGCTATTTTTATAAACGTTTTGGCAAAGAATACTATAAATGTGTGTAAAAGTTACAAGGTCTTACAGATGTTATGGTCATGCATACTCATTTAATGATAACATAAGATAACTTGGTAAAGCTGAAGAATGTGACATTTTGGTGTTGGGTGTACATGTATTTATTAGGATTCTTAACTAAAGTTATTATGTGTGAGTATAAAAGAATATTGTGTATTCACCGTGGCCTGGTCTGTGACCAGGCCTTGTGGTGGATCAGAGCCTGATCAACCAGGCTGTTACTGCTGGTCGCATATAAATTGACATACTAACCACAGCCCGGCTAGTCAGGTACTGACTCTTGGTGCCTGTCTAGTACCTTGAAGACAGTTAGGGGTCTGTTTGTAATCTCCCTTATGTGTGTTTACAAGCCTCAATTTTTTTATTTAAAATCCTAAGATCAAGTTAGTCAGTCTAAATGCTTGATTTATGAATAAGAATTTATTGGTATTTGAAAGTTTTTTTAATGATCCACCTGATTCAGCATTAAACCCATATTGCATTAAAATGACATTTATATTCTACCAAAGACCCAAAGAATGTAGGACTGGAGGAAGCAGAGTCAGGGGCATCTGCAGTAGTATAGGAGGAGCTTCATGGTGGCAAGCTGGTTGAAAGAAAGAATTTAGGGGTTATGGGTTATTATGATTTGATGTGTTGGAGTGTGAGCAAGGCAACATTTACAAAGTGATTCAGGGAAAGCAGTTATCCGGACTTGAGTCCTGAAGTGGGAAGTACAGTGCCTGCACTCTGAAGGATGTGTGGGGATAATACAGTTTAGAGGGTCATCTTGCATGCTTCTTGCAAGTCAGTAATAGTGAGTGATGTTGAAAATGTTTAGCTTCATGGTCATCTTACCTCAGTGGGAGATGGGCAGTATTAAAAAAAAAAAGGTGTTGTGAGTTTATTGGAAATTTTGATTGGCTTGAGCCCCTCGCACACAAAACCTCCTTTACCCCCTCCCTCCAACCTTTCTTATTGATGAAAAAGCTATGAGTTGTCAGATTAGAGCCCTACCCCAATATTTGTGTTATACAGTATTGTAGAAGTATAGGGATTGAATTAGATGTGGGAATCTATAAAATGACCTAAAATCATTAATAACACACTCCCTCAAAACTTGAACTTGTTTAATAAATAAAATACGCACTAGTACTACTGTGCCTACAGTATACGTATAGGACAGTCATTTTCAATATAAGCCATTCTCTGAAACTTTTCCTTATAATAGGTGCAACAAGACACAAAAAGCTGACATCCCCCCTTTCCATGTCCAACTCAATCTTTGTGAAAACTCAATGCTCATAAAAGGCCCTGAGATCTGGAACTCCATCTGAAGCATTGAAAGGTTCTCTATCTGCCAACCAATTCAAAGCTGTTGTTAAAAAACACCATCTCCTTAGCATAATTGAGACAGCAATCTGTTATGTCTAGCAAAACCAGCTTTCATCCAGTTCTGTCCCTGTTCTTCCTTCAACACCCATACATACTTGGTAACATATATTGTCCCATTTAATTTATATTGTAAGTTAGTTAGTTTAGTTTGATATCTTTATTATGCACCCCATACCCATCCTGTGGGCGGTAGTCAAAAGATTACAGAGGTACATAATGGGTCCAGGGACTGGACCCCAAAGTTTTGATAGCTGAGCAAGTAACAAAGGTAATGAACCCACAAGCTACAAAGGTAATGAACCCACAAGCTACAAAGGTAATGAACCCACAAGCTACAAAGGTAATGAACTCACAAGTCACAAAGGTAATGAACTCACAAGTCACAAAGGTAATGAACTCACAAGTCACAAAGGTAATGAACTCACAAGTCACAAAGGTAATGAACTCACAAGTCACAAAGGTAATGAACTCACAAGTCACAAAGGTAATGAACTCACAAGTCACAAAGGTAATGAACTCACAAGTCACAAAGGTAATGAACTCACAAGTCACAAAGGTAATGAACTCACAAGTCACAAAGGTAATGAACTCACAAGTCACAAAGGTAATGAACTCACAAGTCACAAAGGTAATGAACTCACAAGTCACAAAGGTAATGAACTCACAAGTCACAAAGGTAATGAACTCACAAGTCACAAAGGTAATGAACTCACAAGTCACAAAGGTAATGAACTCACAAGTCACAAAGGTAATGAACTCACAAGTCACAAAGGTAATGAACTCACAAGTCACAAGGTAATGAACTCACAAGTCACAAAGGTAATGAACTCACAAGTCACAAAGGTAATGAACTCACAAGTCACAAAGGTAATGAATCATCAAGTCACAAGGTTACTTCATGATTCACTTACAAGTCACAAGGTACTGAACTCACAAGTTCAGTAATGAACTCACAAGTCACAAAGGTAATGAACTCACAAGTCACAAAGGTAATGAACTCACAAGTCACAAAGGTAATGAACTCACAAGTCACAAAGGTAATGAACTCACAAGTCACAAAGGTAATGAACTCACAAGTCACAAAGGTAATGAACTCACAAGTCACAAAGGTAATGAACTCACAAGTCACAAAGGTAATGAATCATGCAAGTAAATTTACTTGCATGATTCATTACCTTTGTAACTAAGTAAGTTACTGTATCTTCAACATTTCTAGATTCAGTCACTCTATAAAACTGAGGATCTTTGAATTAGTATATATACTTCCAAATAATACGTCTCTTTTGTGATAACCCATTTGTTATTAGGTGTCTTATAGTTAACTGCATAAGAATTCTTATTTAATATTATGTATATTAAGTAACATGGCTTACAATTAGCTGGTCAAAATGCATTACATAATTTGTGGCCATCTTTTGTGCCTACCATTGTATTAATTTATGTAAATTACAATACAGTGGTCCCTCGGTTTTCGTGCATCTCCAAACTCGAACATTTATGTAAGTGTATTTTCGTAAGTGGTGTTGCAAGTTTATTTTTGGGGGTCTGAAATAGACTAACCTACGTGACATTATTTCTTAAGGAAGTAAATTCGTTCGGTAATGGCATTTGAGCAGCATTCTGGAACGAATTTTCGGCGAAAACCGAGGGACCACTGTACAGTGGTACCTCGGTTAACGATATTTTTTCATTCCAGAATGCTGTTCAAGTGCCATTACCAAACGAATTTATCCCCATTAGGAATAATGTAAAATAGACTAGTCCTTTTAGACCTCCCAAAAATACACTTACAAAAGCATTTAAAAAATAAACTTACATAAAAGGGTGATTTTGGGGACCATCGTTAACCGAGGTACCACTGTATATGGTTTAAAGAAAAAAAGTATGTGTCAAAAATAGTAAATATGGTTTGTGGTGTTGCCAGACTGTTGAATATTGTGTGTTGCTGTATCAACATGTGAGGACCAAGAGTGTTTCAACATGTAACCAAAAAAACTACTGGAACAAGTGTAGAAGTCTTCTAGAGGAAACTGGACAAGTATCGTCACCAGGTGCCAGATGAACCAGTGGACCACCAGCAGTAACATTGTGGTGGAGCAGGCAAGCACCAGATGAGCCTGACCCCTGGCTGGGCTCTGGCAGTAGAAAATCACTCAAACTCATCAGAGGTTAAGGTTAGTTTGTCAATAGTGTGTGTGAGGAGTTCATAATAATAATAATGTAGTAATGTATTATATTTTGACATCAACTACTGTATTTACACTACAGTTACATCAACTACTGTATTTACATACAGTTACATCAACTACTGTATTCACACTACAGTTACATCAACTACTGTATTTACACTACAGTTACATCAACTACTGTATTTACACTACAGTTACATCAACTACTTTATTTACACTACAGTTACATCAACTACTGTATTTACACTACAGTTACATCAACTACTGTATTTACACTACAGTTACATCAACTACTGTATTTACACTACAGTTACATCAACTACTGTATTCACACTACAGTTACATCAACTACTGTATTTACACTACAGTTACATCAACTACTGTATTTACACTACAGTTACATCAACTACTGTATTTACACTACAGTTACATCAACTACTGTATTTACACTACAGTTACATCAACTACTGTATTCACTACAGTTACATCAACTACTGTATTTACACTACAGTTACATCAACTACTGTATTTACACTACAGTTACATCAACTACTGTATTTACACTACAGTTACATCAACTACTGTATTTACACTACAGTTACATCAACTACTGTATTTACACTACAGTTACATCAACTACTGTATTTACACTACAGTTACATCAACTACTGTATTCACACTACAGTTACATCAACTACTGTATTTACACTACAGTTACATCAACTACTGTATTTACACTACAGTTACATCAACTACTGTATTTACACTACAGTTACATCAACTACTGTATTTACACTACAGTTACATCAACTACTGTATTCACACTACAGTTACATCAACTACTGTATTTACACTACAGTTATATCAACTACTGTATTTACACTACAGTTACATCAACTACTGTATTTACACTACAGTTACATCAACTACTGTATTCACACTACAGTTACATCAACTACTGTATTTACACTACAGTTACATCAACTACTGTATTTACACTACAGTTACATCAACTACTGTATTTACACTACAGTTACATCAACTACTGTATTTACACTACAGTTACATCAACTACTGTATTCACACTACAGTTACATCAACTACTGTATTCACACTACAGTTACATCAACTACTGTATTTACACTACAGTTACATCAACTACTGTATTTACACTACAGTTACATCAACTACTGTATTTACACTACAGTTACATCAACTACTGTATTTACACTACAGTTACATCAACTACTGTATTTACACTACACTTACATCAACTACTGTATTCACACTACAGTTACATCAACTACTGTATTTACACTACACTTACATCAACTACTGTATTTACACTACAGTTACATCAACTACTGTATTTACACTACACTTACATCAACTACTGTATTCACACTACACTTACATCAACTACTGTATTTACACTACACTTACATCAACTACTGTATTTACACTACAGTTACATCAACTACTGTATTTACACTACAGTTATATCAACTACTGTATTTACACTACACTTACATCAACTACTGTATTTACACTACAGTTACATCAACTACTGTATTTACACTACACTTACATCAACTACTGTATTTACACTACAGTTACATCAACTACTGTATTTACACTACACTTACATCAACTACTGTATTCACACTACACTTACATCAACTACTGTATTTACACTACACTTACATCAACTACTGTATTTACACTACAGTTACATCAACTACTGTATTTACACTACAGTTACATCAACTACTGTATTTACACTACACTTACATCAACTACTGTATTTACACTACAGTTACATCAACTACTGTATTCACACTACAGTTACATCAACTACTGTATTCACACTACAGTTACATCAACTACTGTATTTACACTACAGTTACATCAACTACTGTATTTACACTACAGTTACATCAACTACTGTATTTACACTACAGTTACATCAACTACTGTATTTACACTACAGTTACATCAACTACTGTATTTACACTACAGTTACATCAACTACTGTATTTACACTACAGTTACATCAACTACTGTATTTACACTACAGTTACATCAACTACTGTATTCACACTACAGTTACATCAACTACTGTATTCACACTACAGTTACATCAACTACTGTATTTACACTACAGTTACATCAACTACTGTATTCACACTACAGTTACATCAACTACTGTATTTACACTACAGTTACATCAACTACTGTATTTACACTACAGTTACATCAACTACTGTATTTACACTACAGTTACATCAACTACTGTATTTACACTACAGTTACATCAACTACTGTATTTACACTACAGTTACATCAACTACTGTATTTACACTACAGTTACATCAACTACTGTATTTACACTACAGTTACATCAACTACTGTATTCACACTACAGTTACATCAACTACTGTATTCACACTCAGTTACATCAACTACTGTATTTACACTACAGTTACATCAACTACTGTATTCACACTACAGTTACATCAACTACTGTATTTACACTACAGTTACATCAACTACTGTATTTACACTACAGTTACATCAACTACTGTATTCACACTAGTTACATCAACTACTGTATTCACACTACAGTTACATCAACTACTGTATTTACACTACAGTTACATCAACTACTGTATTCACACTACAGTTACATCAACTACTGTATTTACACTACAGTTACATCAACTACTGTATTCACACTACAGTTACATCAACTACTGTATTTACACTACAGTTACATCAACTACTGTATTTACACTACAGTTACATCAACTACTGTATTCACACTACAGTTACATCAACTACTGTATTCACACTACAGTTACATCAACTACTGTATTTACACTACAGTTACATCAACTACTGTATTCACACTACAGTTACATCAACTACTGTATTTACACTACAGTTACATCAACTACTGTATTTACACTACACTTACATCAACTACTGTATTCACACTACACTTACATCAACTACTGTATTTACACTACAGTTACATCAACTACTGTATTTACACTACACCTACATCAACTACTGTATTTACACTACAGTTACATCAACTACTGTATTTACACTACACTTACATCAACTACTGTATTTACACTACAGTTACATCAACTACTGTATTTACACTACAGTTACATCAACTACTGTATTTACACTACAGTTACATCAACTACTGTATTTACACTACAGTTACATCAACTACTGTATTTACACTACAGTTACATCAACTACTGTATTTACACTACCTGTAGAATTGGACCATTATTGAGAGGAGATTCGTATACGGACGATGAACAGGAAATGAGTGAAATGCTAAAATAACAGTATGAGTCAGTGTTCAGCAACCCACTAAATGACAGCAAGGTAGAAAATGCAGAAATATTTTTCACTCCAGCAGAAGGCTGCGCAGACCACCTAACCGACATTAGTACAAATCCCATAGATTTCGAAAAAGAAATGGCCAACATGCCCACTCACTCAGCACCTGGACCAGATTCATGGAATGCTTTATTTATAAAGCAGTGCAAAGTACCATTAGCAAGAGCCCTTAGTATTCTGTGGAGAAAGAGCTTAGATCTAGGTGAAATTCCAGAGGCCTTAAAGAGTGCAGACATAGCTCCTTTGCACAAGGGAGGTAGTAGAGCACTAGCTAAAAATTACAGACCAGTAGCCCTCACTTCTCACATCATAAAAATCTTTGAAAGAGTGATGAGACGGCAGATTACAAAGTTCATGGACCAGCACAACCAACATAACCCGAACCAGCATGGCTTTAGAGCGGGTCGATCATGCCTGTCACAGCTGCTGAACCATTATGACAGAATTACGGAGGCATTGGAGGACGACCAAAACGCAGATGTGATTTACACAGATTTTGCAAAGGCGTTTGACAAATGCGATCATGGAGTGATAGCGCACAAAATGAGGGCCATAGGCATTACGGGAAGGTAGGCAGATGGATTTTGAGTTCCTAACACAAAGAACACAAAAGTAGTAGTGAACAGGGCAAGATCCAGCATCAGCGAGGTCAAAGCTCAGTGCCCCAAGGCACTGTCCTGGCACCTCTGCTGTTTCTCATCCTCATAGCAGACATAGATAAAAACACCCAGCACACTTTTGTATCATCATTTGCAGATGACACTAAAATAAGCATGAAAGTCACTACGGTAGAGGACACTGAAAATTACAGGAGGACATAAGCAGGGTCTTCCAATGGGCAGTGGAGAACAACATGACGTTCAATGGTGATAAGTTTCAGCTGCTTAGGTATGGAAAAATGAAGAACTCAAAAGGAACACTATATACAAAACGCAAGAGGGTCACCACATAGAACGAAAGGAACACGTAAAGGACTTGGGAATAATTATGTCTGCTGATCTGTCGTTTAAAGACCATAACAAGACAAAGATCACAACAGCCAGGAAGATGACGGGGTGGGTATTGAGAACTTTCAAAACAAGGGAAATAATGCCGATGGTGACACTATTCAAATCGCTAGTGCTCCCTCACTTAGAATACTGCTCAGTGCTGACGGCCCCGTTCAGGGCAGGAGAAATAGCAGAGCTGGAACAAATCCAGAGATCGTTTACGGCTCACATTGAGCCATTGAAACATCTAAATTATTGGGAACGCCTTCAAGTCTTGAACATGTACTCATTGGAGCGGAGGAGAGAGAGATACATGATAATATATACATGGAAAGTACTTGAGGGCCTGGTCCCAAATCTGCACACTGCCATAACAACATACTGGAGTGAGAGATATGGGAGAAAGTGTAAAATAAACCCAGTGAGGAGCAGAGGTGCGGTGGGGACAATACGGGAGCACTGTATTAACATCCGGGGTCCCAGACTATTCAACATCTTACCAGAAGATATCCGAAACACGGCTGGAACCAGTGTAGAAGCCTTCAAGAGGAAACTGGACAAATATCTTCACCAGGTGCCAGATCAACCAGGCTGTGATGGATATGTGGGGCAGCGGGCCTCCAGCAGCAACAGCCTGGTTGACCAGGCAAGCACCAGACGAGCCTGGTCCATGGCCGGGCTCAGAGAGTAGATACTCTCGAAACTCTTCAAAGGTATATCAAAGGTATACACTTACATCAACTACTGTATTTACACTACAGTTACATCAACTACTGTATTCACACTACAGTTACATCAACTACTGTATTTACACTACAGTTACATCAACTACTGTATTCACACTACAGTTACATCAACTACTGTATTTACACTACAGTTACATCAACTACTGTATTTACACTACAGTTACATCAACTACTGTATTTACACTACAGTTACATCAACTACTGTATTTACACTACACTTACATCAACTACTGTATTCACACTACAGTTACATCAACTACTGTATTTACACTACACTTACATCAACTACTGTATTTACACTACAGTTACATCAACTACATTGGTCTCTC